>PVKA01005230.1:0-92171 GCA_004027165.1 Ctenomys sociabilis | reverse complement strand
TCTGATCCTTCTTTTTACCCTTCTTTCTTTCTTTTTTTTTTTTTTTTTTGTCTTTTTGAGACAGGGTCTCACTACGCAGTTCAGGCTGGCCTTAAGTTCACTTTGTAGCTCAGGCTGGTCTCGAACTCACAACAATCCCGCTGCCTCAGCCTCCAGAGTGCTGGGATTACAGGCCTGCGCCACCACGCCCAGCTCTTTACCCTTCTTTCTTCCTCGATAGTAAGAACATTCTCGCATTGGCAGCCATCTTTCTGGATCTGGGGTAACTTTGGGGTCATAATTCTTAGGCAGTTTTCCTTTCTTTATTTTCTTCTTTTTCAAATCTCCCTGACCTTGCTCCTTCGGTTGACTATCACCAGTGACTTTTCCACCCTTCTTCCAAATATACATAGCACCAGGAGAATTTTCAAGAGCCTCAATATCTACTTTTAGGACATAGTATCTGATGAGGGCAAGTGTTTGCTAAGAGCTTTTGCTTTCTCTGGATCTACAAGCGAGTATGCAGAAATAAGCTGTGCCAGGGTATGAATGTCTTTTGGGTTTTGTTTCCATAGCTATTTTAGGTCACTAATTGCCTCCTTCTTCCACTCATATTTTGAGTTTGAAATTTGCTGCTTCTCTTATCAAGGACAAATGAGCAAGAGATTTGGGCACTATCCATGTCTTCTTCATGGCTGTACGTGGTCACTAGAGCAGACAATATTCCTGGCTTATGCTTTAATTCTTCTATGCTTCTCAATATTATACATGATTTGGAAATATTACCTTGAGAAATTTTCAACTGTGCCATGGTCAGCTTAATTTCAGGTGCATTTTCTGGATGCTGATCCAAAAATTCCTGAAGCAGCTCTATTTATTTTTGTGCACTGCTTTTCCCGGCAGAGCTGGGCAGCTTGGATTAATACTGGTAGGAGATGCTCAGGACTTTGGGACTGTAAGCCAGCAGATATTTTGTGGCATGGCTCTGCCTGGTTTGTGTACATAGCAGGTAAAGCTTTGTTAAATTCTATAGCTTGCAGTTGTTTCTTGGAAAGCTTAAACTCTACTCCTTCTGCGTTGGTTAATTTCACCTTCTTCTTAGAGTCAAAGACATTTTGGTCCTTATTAATGGTAATGATGTTATTTGCAATTACAGCTAGTAATCCCACATCTGTTGGCTTCAGTTTTATTATCTGATTGTAAAGCTGCAAAGCCTCCTCTGTAGGACCCTGAAGCTGCAGGATGTAGGCTCTCTGACTGTGAATGATGGCCGATTCTGCCTGTGGGTCTTCCTCCGACCCATCAGAGTCTTCTGAAAATGACTGGTGGCAAAGATCTTCAGCTTTCTGAAGGATTTTCATTGCCTGGTTCAGCTGGCCTTGTCCTATCAGTGCACACGCAGCATTGTAGCACAGTTTGTGGGTGCCTTCTTGGAGGCCCAAGTTCTCTGGAACCACTTTTTCCCAATTGCTTTGAGCTGCCACCACGGCTGAAAGGTTTTTTTTCCTTTCCTCATCATAATCATCCTGGGAGTTTTGGACGAGGTCTCTATACACAGCTAAGCATTCATCATAGCGTTTCAAATGGTGCAACACCTGTCCATACAGCTCGTTTAGCTTGACTTTCTGCTGGCTGGCACTTTCTATTGTCTTCAAGGCATTTTCAGTTTGTTGAGCCTATACTCACAATATGCCCTCTCAAAGGAGAGAGAGTTATTGGATAAAACTTTGGTATGTGTATCGATGACATTCAAGGCTTCCTTAAAACTTCCATTCTGAGTAAGGCAGACAACTTTACAGTGCAGGGCAGTCATATCATCCTTGTTAATCTGTAGTACGTTGTTGATGGTTTTCAGAGCGCGTGTGAAGTCGCCGTTCTGTCCATAATGGTTCACCTCTCCGCGCAGCGCAGGAACCGAAACCCCGCCCCCCCTGCCGCCGCTTGCCATCTTGGAGAAGAGGGGCGGTATTATTGTTTTATAATAATATAAAACTTTGTTTAGAATGAGGCTTCTTCATATTATATTTATGTTGCATCAGAATTCAGTTAGAGAACATGCAAAATTAACATAAATCTATTTGTCATAGAAGTTTTTTCTAAGGTTTAACTAATTGAGAGAGCTGGTTAAATGCCACTAAGGCTGTTGTCTTTGCATGTGAAGCTAGGATGTAAAATCTATAAAGTAAAAAGCTTCGGAGGGGAAATAGACGCACAGTCTGACATAGTATGATGTAACCCCCAAATGCAAGCTGAAACCCAATGAAAACAGGCTCTGTCCATTTCAGTTTGTTGTTTTGTTTTGTTTTTTTGTGGAACCAGGGATTGAACTCAGGCCCTTGTGCTTGCCAGGGAAGCGCTTATTCCACTGAGCTATCTCCCGAGCCCTCCATTTGACTTTATAGCTTCACAATAATGCTACAAAAGTTCTGTTGGAGAAATTTGTGACCCTCTCCATAGAAGAGAAAACTTCTCTGCCTCAGGAGAAGCTGAAGGAGGGCACAGGAAAGGTAAATTAGATGCAGGTCCAGTCTCAATGTTCCACCAGCTCAGGGCTGGAAAATAAACTGTGATGCACATGATCCACAATAGCACTGAAGATTAACTGGATTGAGGTACAGAATCGCAAACAGGAAACATAAGATGTGTTATGCAGAAATAGTACCATAAATTTAAATTAAATGTGTATTCAATTAACACATACATACATAATTATATATATTAGTGGGGTGTCATATATATGAACGTACAATGTTTAAGTCTACCTCCTTATGGCAAAACCATTCAAATTTTTTGTTGTTGAGGTTTTGAGCCATATAGGAGGTTGTCATTGTCTGTAGTCACCTTACCTTGAGACACCACAGCAGAACTTTTTTGCTCCCATTCAACTATAAATTAGAACCCACTGACAAACTCCTCCCATCCTTTCTTCCCTTTCCTTCTTAACCTCTCCAGCCTGTGAGCTGCAGTTCTACTCTTTCCTTCTGGAAGACCAATATTTTTATGCTTTCTCTATATTTGAGACCACGGAGTGTTTGTCTTTCTATGTCTTCATGCTCTGCTTGTTTTGAATGATGCTTCCATTCCTTTCATGGCTGAGTAGTATTCCATTTTTATATGTACACCAACTACATTTTCTTTACCTGTTCATCAGTTAATGGACACTCAATTTGTTCCCATTTCTTATTTATTATTAATTATCTTACAATAAATAAGGAAGTAAAGATATCTCTTTAACACTGATTTGATTCCCTTTGGCTGTACATGCAGAAGTAGAATGGTCAGAGCATAGATTTGTTTAATAAAAAATTAAGAAGGCATAGACATATGTTCAATAACAGTAGCAATTTTAAAACTGTAACACATGTAATTTATAATTTATAATAGCCAAATTATAAATTCATAGTTTCTGATATCTGTAGTACTAAATATAATATAAAAATAATATGATGGAGAACCTATAGGTACTGATACTGATATTGCAGTTTGTTGGCTGAATCCATAATTCAAGAAATGATAAATTTTAGTCATGTTAAGACAAATAAAATGTTTTTTTCTTCTTCTCCACATGCATAAACCATATCTGCAATACTAAATATAATATAATAATCTGAATTCTGCTTATCATTCTTTGAACACAATCTGGCAATCCTCTGTGAGATATCTTCTTTTAAAGTCATAAACTATGTTGGTAAAATATTTGATCTGCCTTTATCTTTTAAGGTAATAAATTTTAAAAATACTTTAAAGGTCTAGATGCCCTGTGGTAAAATTTGTACTACATGCTAAATGATATCCGCAGTATAACAAGATTGACAATTTTACATGCATATAATTTGAAAGTCTTAATCATAATGAATGAAATTTCAGTGCTTTTGTATGAAAAGTAAAATTAGCATTACCACAAGACTTGTTAATGAACAATGCTAAATTGTTCATAGACTCCCTAGAGGTTTCCTTCATGCTTTTAGGGCTTCATTGATTTCCTCATACTTAAGTTAATAAAATAGCACCATTTAGAGTTTTGAGAATGGAAGTTGGTAAATGTTTTCAAATACATTTTTATAATTTGTATTATACTTCTAGTGAAAATGGTCTTTTTTGCATGCATTGAGATTGAGAGTAATGCAAGTTTATTAAATAGATAAAGCCATAAGTGGACAAAGTGAAATAATATTAAATGTTAGTACAAAATACCACATTTTCTTTTGCATTTTTTAAATTAGACTTTCTCTAGCTCTAGATCTTTTTGTTTTATTTTTAGCCTCATTTATGCTTGCATGTTTCTAAAAAAAAGAGAAGGCTTCATAGACACATTTTTAAAAAAAGATGTTTACATTTTTGTTGAAGTTTTTATTCCTTTATTGTTAAAATAATTCCAGACAAAAAGATGAAGGCTGTGACCTGCTTACAGCAACAGATACTTTTCACAATTAATAATGAATAATGCCCGCCTGTTATAATTGTATCGACCAAATATCTACAGATCACTTTAGTGTACATTTTTCATTTAGTAGTCTTGCTATTGTAATGCCGAGAGGACCCATGTTTATGTTTATTTTGTGGATAAAGAACTTCTAATGAAGAGAGAGAAGCTGGCTTGTCTAATGTCACAAGTGTGCATCTGGTCATGAGGTGTGCAAAAGATAGCAAACACACTTGCCCCTTTCAGGGATTTTTTATTTCTATAATTGAATTTATTCCTAAGTGATAGATAAAAGCAAAAACTTGTAAGCATCCTTCCTTCCTTCCTTCCTTCCTTCCTTCCTTCCTTCCTTCCTTCCTTCCTTCCTTCCATCCTTCCTTCCTTCAGCTCGCTCAGGCTGATTTAAGGGCAGGTCTGGTACAGCATGTGGTTCTGGGGATCGAACTGCACTCCCTTGCCCCTGGCTGATTTTGCTCGAGTGCACTTTAGACAACTCAGCTAACCCACCAACCCACCCCCAATGTATTATTCCATTTCCTTGGGATTTTGGTCTAGTATTACAATTTCTAGATCAGACAGGTAATGCTAATTTAAATTTTTTAGTAGAGCCAGGGATATAGCTCATTGGCATAAGCACCTGCCCGACAAATGCAAGATCCTGAGTTCAATCCTCAGTACACTCCTCCCAAAAAAATTTTTTTTAAAGAAAATCTCCATCTTGTTTCCCAGGCATTTGCTTTAACAATTCACCCATATGATCTTATTTCTCTCCATAATAACTATGTTTTATGTGCTATAATTGCCTATTTTAGAGGATATTGAGAGACTCGGATTGAATGACTCTCAAGGGTTTAAAACTAAAGAGAAGCTGCCGATGAATGAGATGTGCTCTGAAGTGCACCGCCAGCTGTCTGGCCTTAGAGTATGAACTTTAATTTTTACTCTTTGAGACTTCTTGTAGCTTCATTTTTCATTTGCCTTAGTGATAGGCATTGCTACTTTTAGATTGCATTAGTGATAAAAATGGGTAACTTTGGATATATTCACACTTTTTGTTTATACTGGCTTTCACAGTGAGTTACATCCCAGCATGGTTTTGTTGTTGTGTTTTGTTTCTGAGACAGGGTCTCCTCAGCTTGCAGAGACAAGTCCTGTGCCTCAGGGTCCCCAAGTGTGGTGATAGTCAATCTTGAATGGGATTATTTTTATTGTTTCTGATGTGTTTACTAAAACTTTGGTAGTGTTATGTTATGATAAAGATTTCTTTCATAAATGCAAGGAGTTGTTCTTACATTTCCATTTAATCAGAGTGTTTCTAAGAATGTCCTTGAATATTAGTAAATAGATTCTAACAGCAAGACAATCAATGATGTTCTTTCCCTTGCATTAAAGATGTATTTTATTGATGAAATTCCAATAGTCAGTATATATATATATTTAATGTAATGGGAACAGCATTTCACGATGATCCAGAATTTAACTTACTTGAAGTTTTCGTTGAATATTATGCTCATATTAATAAAGTAGCTTGGCATTTCTATAACATTTTTATTTCAAGATTATATTAAGTAATACTGTATTTTAGGAATACTTGTACATTCTGTCTTATTTCCACATCTTTGGAGTCTTAGCTAAGACATGCTTGAAAGAAAGCAGGGGCTATATAACCTGAAAGCAGGCTGAGGCCTTACCCTAGTAACAACCGAAATGTAGTAGTCACTGGCGTCTACGGCCCTCCCCTTACTCTGTGTCCTCCGGACTTCACTGGAGCTCAGTGACCACTTCGGGGCAGCACAGCTGTGGCTTTGTCTGTGGAATTAAGTGAGCCCCCTTTTTCCTCCTACTTTGTGTCTTTCTTCCTTTGGCACACCCAGCATTAGTCTATCTAGGACCTGATTTTACGGCAAACTGAAGGAACCCAAGTCTGTTTATATATCCTCAGTATGAGACAGGCCTAGAAGTATAAATTATTTTCTTCCCCTTACCTAATTGCACATTTCTGGCTCTTTCAAGAGTTTGCACTCTTGTTATAGACACAACTTGCAATGCCAACTTGAAAGTTTCAAATGGAAATTGGAAAGGAATTTCTGGATGTTAAATAGTCTTCTCAGGCTACTCAGCCCATTCCCTGTATGGGCTGAAGCCTACAGGGAGAAAACTGGGTCATATGTTAGGGAGTTGACCAAGACCACTGTAGATATTTCAAGCAGGGAAATGTTAAATTAATATTGTTGTTATGGTCTGTGTTTAGATCGCCCCCAAAACCTCATGCAGTCATGGCGTACACTTCTGATTTATGACTAATTCATGATTCAGCAGTGCTGAGGTTATGGTGTGAGTGCTACACCGGCCCTGGGAATGATAGCCTGAAATCAATATACAGGACAGAAAGAGGCTTGCTCTCTGCAGCTGCTTCTCCCTTCTAGCTCTTGCTGTTTTGGTGTTTTCCACTGCCATGAACTGCTGCCCTTGGCCATGTACCTCCCAGCCTTGGAGCCAGCCAATCTTGTGGAAGACTGAAACTTCCAGAAACTGTGAGCTAAATGAACTTCATTTTTGTGTGTTGGGTACGATGTCCCAACAACAAGAGAAAACTAACTGAGACAGAAGGAGGCAGATAGATGCTAGATGTGTCACAAAGTTGGTAGAGAGCCATGTGCCATAGATCTAAGGTCCCCCAAGACACATACATGCTCTGGTTAAAATGTGGTCATCTTGGGACACCTGTGTACACAGAGAACTACAAGGGAAAGTTACTTATATGGCAAGTGGTGTAGACACAGGTCCATTCCATTCTTTCGTCAGATGTGGACCTAAAGTTACAGCACATTGATGACTGAACTTCTAACCATGTATTTAGTTCAGAATATTTCTTGTAAATATTGATTTAGGTGTTAGACAGAATAAAATCAAATTCTTTTCCAAAGAAAAAGAAAGATAAGTTAGGAGACAATATTCCTTCTGCTACTCAAAATTGAAGCAATTTTATAATAATAATTACTTCACAATAAAAAAAATTAAGAATATTATGATGAAGGAAATGAACTAGAAGAAAACACAAGAGCAAAAAACAAAGATGTAAAAATTATAATATTTACTATGTTCCAGAATATAAGAATTTAAAATAGGATTAGTTAATAGGAAACTGTGAAAAAGTAGTTTATAGAACTTCTAGAAATAATTACAGTAACTGAAGTTAAAAATTGAAAGAGTGATTTAACAGCATCGCTATTGCACCACCTTCATTTAGAGATATTTTTGGAGACATTTTTGGAATTTGAATTTGGTCTGGTCAAATAGCTCAGTGGATTAAAGCGCCTGCAAACAGGCTCAGAGGCTGAGGATTCGACCCCTGGTCCTGCTGTGCTGGCTCCACTGCCAGACGTGCTGAGATGGCAAATGAGACTGGGCACGGCGGCACGCCCGAGGAATCCCAGATCTTGGGAGGCTATAAATAGGCAGATCGCTACGAGTCTGATCTAGTAGCGAGACCATGAACACCCTGTATTCCTTTACAAAAAAAGGAAATGAATTTGAGTTTTATTTCTGGAAATCACATTTAACAGATTAGGAATAACTTTGAGAAACCAGGTCTATATACTTTAAGACTGTATATGTGATTTTAAGCTGCTACACTCTTAATTCACTGATAAGAGATATCTGCTAAAATAATATCTGTAAATATAATATCATGTATACACCTTGTACAATACCAAAACGTTATGAAAACAGTTTGCAATGTATTAATTCATTGAATCTGTATGGTTAAGGTGTCTTGAAACTGTCTGATTGACATTTGTACTTCAATAAAATAAAAATAAATAAATAAATAAATAAAATAAACTCAAAAAAATGCTCTGGAACTAGAAAAAAAATAAAAAAATAAAGAGACTATTTTTTTCTGAATTCACTTCTTGCACTATTTCTTCTATGAATTTATTGAGTTTTTTCTATATTCCTATTAAAGTATTTTTCTTATTCCATTTTGAAATTTGATTTTATACTATGATATTGACAATTCATATGTATCATAACAATATTTTATGTTCCTTATCAAAAGTATAAGTGTACTATTTCTGAAAGATAAATAGCTTTAAAAACATAGAAGAATAATCATCAAGCTTCAGCAAAACACTTTTGTTTTAAGTCTGACTGAAAGTTGAAATTTGAGATAAGATATTCATGATATTTGTGTTTCTTTACCATGCAACAATTGATAGCTTTAGTGGTTGCCCAAGAGAGTATTTATGTAGAAACCCATTCTTTCAATGTGAATAAGCACATTCAGTCTCTTTCTTACTGCAATATGTTTGTCTAGATAACACATATTTCTTATTTTTAATAAGGTCATCATGAAATAGATACCTAAGAAAATATTACTGAAGAGAATAAACCTAAGGATTCATATATCTTCTAATTTACTAAAATATTTCAGTTCAATAGATATTTTACTTTAAAAGTTATTTCCTAATTACTTATATGCATTTGTAAAAGTAAATGTGATTTAGTTTTGGTCATTTTATCTAATTTTCTATTTCTATCTACTTTTAAATAGTCATAATTTAACAATTATCCAAATAAAAAAAAGAATTTCACAACACATAAAAGAAGTAGGTACTCCTTATCTAGCACACTTTTCTGCAGTACTAACATTGTAAATGGATTGCAGAACAAAGTAGAGAACTTTAAGATTTATATTGATATTAGCATAGTTACCTATTAGAACTTCACTAACCATGCCGCAGGACGACTGCTTTAGTGTAACATGGATCTCTTGGGTTCAGGTTATCTTCTAACTTGCTTTCATTAACAGAGTTTAGTTAAATCAGCACTGAACTGATTTTGGACTTAAGAATTGGCACCTTGTGCTTTTCTCTTTGGGGAGCCCTGAAACAAGAAGAATGCACTCTGACTACCTGGGTGAAGAGACCTGTGGGGAAGTCATATGGAGCTAAATCATTGCTGGGACCGCACTTGCCAACCTCAGAGCTGAGCCCAGGCCCTGCGCCATGCTGGTAGACAGTTGTTGCTCAGCTGACAGCACTAGGGAAGTCACTGTGCTTGCCAGCCTTGCAAAGCCATGGATAAAAAAGAGTAAAATTTGGAGTGGTTACTTATTTGTAAGAAATAAGTCTTTATAGTATTTCTAATTATTCTAGTATCTAGCTCTATATTTGTTTTATTTCCACAATGAGCAAGAGAGCAAATATTTTCACAGGACTTCTCTCATTTCCCTTTAGTGGGCCACAAACCTCTATAAAGATTTCCTTTTTCTTGCTGCTTATAAATTTTGCGGAAACACATTTAATGTTACTCTACCAGTTATCTACCCTTGCAAGAAATTTGCTGAGGAATCAAAAAGAAAAGATATAAATATTTAACAACTACATGGAATATAGAAGTCCCTAAATCCATTGGGAATGTTATATAAAATAATCAAGTTACTTTCTAAGGAAAAGCACTCTAAAATCTGCTGAGCAAAGGTTAAGTCTGTTATTGATCATAAATTTGCACATAACAATTAAACCAGGGAAACATCTCAGTGCTGAGAATTATTACATATTAAGTTACCAAAATCACAAAATTTTCTGGTTCAAGAACTATATAAGTATAATTAAGCCCACAGTTCTTTCTCATTGATTTTATTTAAATTAGTATTAGAAAATAATATTATTTTAGAAGCTGAAAAAAACCTGTAAATAAGAATTTTCCAAGTCCAGTAGTATACAGGAATTTAAACGCTATTGGTAAATACCCCTATTTAATATATACCAGCATAGAAAAGAATCTTATTTTGTTACATACTGAAAAAATAAATGTCTCTGTTGTAGTCCATGTCTGTAAGGTGGACTCAGGATTTATAGGGGAAACACACACACACACACACACACACACACACACACACACACACACACACTGCAGAAAGCAGATCCTAATTCTTGAGATGGCTAGAAAATTTAGTCACTAGAACTTTACCCAACTAAATGTGCCGCTGTGGTTTCTTTCAATATGGCCCTTTTATCTAAGGCTCCATGAGAGCTCTACTTCACAACTATTCATGCAGGCCAAGAAGCCTAATAGAGACATCATCTAAGGACACAGTGCTAATAAACTGTCTTGCACCATCTGGCTGGCAACTGCAGGCAGGCCTGTTCCCCATGTTGTGTGCACCTAATCCTTACATTGCCGGTGGATTCAGGCAATTTACTCATGTGCTAGTGTTTTCCAAATTGTTGTAACAGTCCCTGGAGGTTACTGTCCCCAAAGCCTTCTCCTGCCCATATGCGTATCTGCGTATTTCTTGTAAACATTAAATTCTTCAGAAAGAACAAAAAATGTTGTTTTCTACAGGAAAGTTTATATTCTCATTTCACCTTCAGCAGTCAACAATTCCTATCTTTTTAACACATGGAATTGTACATTAGAGAAATGAATTGCTCTCAAAAACACAAGGGACAGGTGATCCATTTTGAGTGCACTCATCTTGGACATTTCAATTTACAAATAGAATTATGGCTTTTGTCAAAAATGAAAACAATTGGAAATGAAGCAACAAAATATCCTTAGAGTAATTCTTATGCATCCTCCTCTGAGGTCATCAACAAAGCTTTGAACTAGCTTCTAGAGAATAGCAACTTTACAAGACAGAAAAAGAAGTGGCAGATTTTCCTTATCCATTCTTTTGTTGGCGGGCATCTAGGTTGTTTCCAATGCTCAGATCTAACAAATTGTGCTGCTACAAACATGGGTGCACATATAGCACTGTGGCAGTTCTTCTGGAAAAATACCCAGGAGGGGAAAGGCTGGCTTGGATGGGATCTCCAATCCCAGCTTTTGAAGGAATCTCCACTCTGATTTCCATAGTGATTGTACCACTCTGCACTCCCACCAGCAGTGCAGAAGTGTTCCTTTTTCTCCACATTTGCTATTGACTAACTTCTTGATGTTAGCCATTACATGATGGAGTATTATTCAGCTGTAAGGAGAAATTTGAGGGTTTTTATTATTATTATTATTATTATTATTATTAATTATTATTATTATTATTATTATTATTTTTGGTAAATGGATGCATCTAGAAAACATATTCTTATGTGAAATAAATCAGATCTGCATGTGCAAACGTCATGTTATCTCCTTAGTGTGAGAACCTAAAAGAGAAAAATGGAATCTGAACAGTACAATAAACACTGGTAAAAGGGAATGAACTTATTCAAAAGGAAAGAGTTACTGAGTTGAGCAGAAGGACAGAGTAAGGAGTGGAGAAAAGAGATTTATCTGAGGATGTAAGCAGGATGGCTTGGACAACTGTTGTGTGTATTTCTGCAGGTCTAGGAAAAGCAGTTAATGCATTCATTTGTTTCATCTCCTTTTATAAGTTGATTCTCGTTTCTGTCTTCCTAATTTCTTATACATTTCTTTATTTGTTGTCTTATGTCTTCCAGTTTTGTATGCATATATCTTATAATATGAATAGCTTCTTGGAAGATACAAATATGTATTACAACAAATTCATATTAGTTAAGTACAAATCTAAATCACTTGTAATCTTTTAATTCTAACTTGTACTCTTTGAAAAATAAAAAACATTAAAAAGTGACAGATAGAGTGCAAGTTTCATTTCATTAAAAAGACTCATACTCTGCTCAAAAACGTGTCCATAACCATTAACTGTACTTCAGTAAATTCTTGGAAGGCCATTTCACAAAGCCATCAAGGAACGGGCTATTCTATTTTGTTCAGAGCCATGGCAAGGGAATGCATGTGCTAAAAACAGACCAATTCATAAATCGTGTCTCATTTTCAAACTTAGGAAGCAAGCATTGTGATCGTTCCTGAAGTTGGTGCCTTCCTCCTGACTTGTGATTTATTTTACGTGGAAGGGAGGCAGGATTTTACTGAAGCACATCTTCACAAATGACCGTGACAAGTCATACCACATGCGAGTGACCCTTACATTAGAATTGACATTAATTTCTCATGTTGCCATTATTCTGCTCTGGATATCAAATCTTAAAGCCTTTTTAACATATCTACATGTCTTTTCTCAAATTATTTGTTAAAATCTGCAGCACCCCAATTTTGCTAGGAAAAAATATGCAAATGTTGGTTCTCACAGGGACAGCGTGCCTGCTAGCAGACTTCTTTTTCCCCTCCACTGAAGCACTTAGAATTTTATCTTTGCCTGAAGTTAACAAAAAACCAAAAACAAAGCAAAAGCAAAAAAAAAAAAAAAAAAAGACAGCTGCCAACATGATTGCTCCTCATCATAAAACTAAAATCATCCTGGTGAACTGAGAGAAATGAACACCACATTGTAGCTGTTGTCTTCTTGGGTAGTGGTAGGATTTAGATGACATTTAAAAATTGCTAGAGATTTTCTTTTAATTTTTATTTTTTAGTGAATCATAGGTCAGCTGCATTTCTCATGGACAATGTGTCATAAAAATTAAATGTGTAGATGAATCATGTTAGTACATGACTTCTGGGGAAGCAATTTGAGGAGTGAATGCCAAGTGACTATTCTGTTCTGGGCTCAATAAAACGCAGCACAGCTCTGGAATCAAGGGCACAGGGGAAGGGACAATAGCCATCAAAGCAAACAGAAAATAGAAATGTGATAGAAAGTTAATTTTAAAAGAACACATTGTTTAAAATGAAATAGGAAGGGGCTGTGGAGATGGCTCAGTGGAATAAGCGCTTCCCTGGCAAGCGCAAGGAACTGAGATCAATCCCTGGTTCCGCAAAACAAACAAATAACTAAAATGAAATACAAAGATATGTTGTAGCAGCCCTCTAATTATACATGGCTCTGGGCCATAGCTTTATGAAGATAACCACTAAAAGCAAACATCTTTGTGACCTTAAAGTTAAAAGTTGGCTCCACCCAATTCTACTGCCATTATATTTTCTTTAAATCTGATTCTGTACACTTTTCACAAAAGGATATACCCAGCTGTCAACAGTAGCTTTTCACACTTCAGTATTAAACCTGAAAGCACAAAAATAGAAGTAAAAGTAGAAAGTATTTGTAGCATGTGCACTTTTGGGCATTAGCTATAATTCTTTTAATGTAGGTGTGTCCTTTTGATTTGTGTGTTCTGCATTAGCAGTTGAGTGATAAAAGCTGAGCACATGAAGTCTGCCAAACACCTTGGTCATATGACCCAGCATGCTTACTTCGTTGCATTTATAGTCTTTTATTAGATAATAGTAATTTATTGCATTTCACAGGTGAATACATTGAAGAGTGTACAAATTATGGCAGTATTATAGACAGCGCCACTGTGGTTAAATTCTTTTCCCCTTAAAAGTTTCCATATGAAGAAATTCTTTCTGAAAAATATGAAACTAAGGATAATGTCTAATTTATTATAATCCATTTGTAAAATGAGACAATGGATTTTTTTTTTTTTTGGTTTTTTATTTGTACAGGGACTCACTATGCAGCCCACATTCATAGTGATCCTCCTGCTGTCTGCCTCCATAGTGATGGGATTACAGGCACGCGCCACCATGCCCGGGCTCCGTCGCCGGGTCAGCGCACCCGAAGGCGGGGCCGGCAGGGCAAGCGGAACCAGGGATCGAACACTGGCTGCTGCGCTTACCTAAGCAAGCACTTAGTCTGACAATGTATTAATTTACATTATTTTCCCTATTTGTACTAATTAAGCTTTTGAATATAAGGGTTTCTAATAAATATTTTGTGAGTTAAAATGAATAACATTTACATACTACAGATAAGATATTTTAAAAATATATGTATTTTTAAAGTTCTTAAGGAAAATAAAGTTTCATATTTTCAATACTTTGGATAAAAATGTTCAACAATAAGTTAATTTCCATAAATGCAATCAGAAAAACAAAACAATTATAGGTGAATATTCTAAGATAGTACTTTGTACACATTTCAAGTGTATATAAAACTTCAAAATATGGAAGGATATAAACAATTGAACATAGTACATAGATAATTGCTCATAGTTTATAAAAGTCTTGTATAAATTATTCACTTCATACTTTCAAAATTTAACTGAGAAAATAATGAAAAGGAAGCCAACAATTTATGGACCCTTTAATTGGGAGAAATACATTACTATTTCAAGGCTCTTTAAATTCAGATTCAGCTTTTCTAGATATTTGGTTTGAACCACTGTTAATGTCAAAACAATAAACCACACAATAACTTTATCATAACACATGACATAAATTAGTACCAGCGAGTTTACAACTTGATCATGCTTTGAAAAATCATGTCAGAGTAGTGGTCATCTACTTACATTTCATAGAAGTACTGAACCTAAAAGATTACAAACTCCGGAGATCTCTGTCTTTCCGTTACTTACTGTATTCTGTGTTTTCATTTTATAATCACAGCCTGATTATTCAATAAGATTTGGATCAATGCCTTTAACATTTGTGTGAGTTTTGTTTTTGTTTTAATCACTTTTTTCCTTTTTGCAATGCTATAAATCTGCTTCCTGCATGCTAGGCATATCGTCCACCAGTAATCTATGTACCCAACACAATATGAACACAGTTTAAGTTAACTTAGCAAAAAGTGTGGGTTGGACTTCTAGCAAGCAAAAGGATCTAATTTCCAAAAAGTTTGTATTTGACGGTTCTGCTTTTAGATCTTCTCAGCAAAGGTTTGCTTTGATCTTGAATTTAAAATTCTTATATAAGTCAAAAAGATTAATTTTATGAGATTAACAAGCTAATATGCTATAAAGCTTTATCACAGCTTAAATGTGCTATTATCTAAACAGATATTTACAGCAATTTAGAAAACATACAATTGAGACTGGGGACCTAGCAAGTGCCTGCCTGGCAAGCACGAGGCAGATCCAGTGCAAGTTTGTTCCCCTGCTCCCCATTTCCCCCCCAAAAACACAAAGTTTTACTTTTCTCACTGTATACAGTTCCTTGGTGGAACTAAAGATAAAAGTTAAAGTTCTGCATACTCAGGTAAAACATTATGTTTCCAAGTTCAATAGCACAAAATCGTCATAATAACAAGACATATTATCCTCTCAATAATAGCAAAGTCCATTATTGTCAATTCCTTTGCCAAATTTCATTAATGTAACAGTACAGATGGAAGACAGGATATTGTACCTTAAGAGGTTTTTTTTTAAACTGTCTCTTCAGTTTATTTATTAATTTTATTTATTTTTATTTTTTAATTCTTTTTTTCTTGATGTACAAATATCAATGAGACAGTTTTAAGATACCTTGACAAGATGGATTTGATAAATTAATACATTGCAAACTTTTCATAATTTTTTGGTATCATAGAAAGTGCATACATAATATTATACTTACAGACATTATTATACCATATGTCTCATCATTAAATAGAGTGTAGCTGTTTGCGTATCTTATTTTTTATACCAGAATTACATCAAAGATTCAATAATTAATACTTTCTACCTTGTTATTTTCCTAGTGGTTGTCTATAGTACAAGAAGCCAACATAATATCCTGTCCAAGCACCATTAGTGCAAATCTTGCCTCTCATAGAATTATGTAGAAGCAGAGCGTTATCTATTCCCACTTGAACTGTCTATACACACACATTATAACTTTTCCTTTCTATACCTGTTCCTTTATTTACACCTGTCAAAAGTGGGCACTCCATTGTCATTCAACTAACTTAGGTGCTTGAACTCGACAACACAATCCAACACAGTCCAGCATTCCACAACAATAGTGAGTTATTCAAAGAAGTTGTGGACTATAGCCACTTACACCTCAGCTTAATATTATGGCCCCACGAGGTATACTTCATTTTTATACTTTTCTGCTGGATGGTTAAGACCTAGATAGAGCAAGACTTATATGCCAACACATGAACTATATATTTCCTATGTGGTTAGTGAAGTCCCCTCAGGATTTATCTTGTAGTCCTGTACATTATTCTGTAGATCCTTTGTCTGTGTCATCCATGTGGATGAGTCACAGCCAATGCTTGACCAGTTTGCTCTCTGTGAGAGCTTGAGAGAAAGTTTGCTCTCCATGTGACTCTCCCCAGGTACACTACAGAACTTCAGTCTCTTTCCTCTGTGGCTCCATAATCTCCTTGTTCAGAAAATTTGGAGCTCAACTGAGTTTCATGATGTTGCAGGCCAGGTTCTCCTATGTCCTAAGTCTTCGCTGACCTTGAAAGGCTAGGGTCAAAATGTTGGCTGGCCTTGTGGCTCTTCTATTTCTCCAACTCTGGCTTGTGAACTTAGATTGTTAACCATCCAGAAGAAAAGTTGATTAGTATCCTGCAGCATATACCATTCACTTTGCCTTACCTGACTCAATTTATTTCAGTTGTTGTAGTATGTTTCCTTTTGTATTTCTGCTTTTCGCTTGTTATACTAGGGAGACTATACGATATTTACACATGTGTGTCGGGTTTATTTCACTTATGAGTATATGTTCAACTGGCATCCACTTCAGTATAAATGCTTCAAACTTATCATTATTAATAGCTGAGTAATACTCCATTATATAGAAATACCACATCTTTTTCAATCATTCCTCATGTGATGGACATTTTGGTTGTTTCCAAGATTTTGCTATCACACATTGTGCTGCTATAAACATAGGTACACATATATCGCTATGATACAACGTTTTCAGATTCTTTGGGAAAATTCCCAGTAGGGGGATAGCTGGCTTAAATGGGATTTCTAGTCCTACTCTTTTGAGGAGTCTCCACACTGACCTCCACAATGGTTGTACCAGTCTACATTCCCACCAGCAGTGGAGAAGTGTTCCCTTTTCTCCGCAACCTCTCCAACATTTGTTGTTGATTGATTTCCTTATGATAGCCATTCTTTCTGGAGTGAGATGGTATCTCAGTGTTGTTGTTATTTGCATTTCATGAATGGCTAGCAATGTGGAGCATTTTTTCATATATTTATTTGCTTCTTTAATTTCATCCTCTGAGAAGTGTATACTCATCTCAGATGCCCATTTCTGAATTGGGTCTTTAAATTTGAGGGCCCCGTTATATCTTAGTTCTTTATATATTCTAGACAGTAGTCTTCTGTCTGATTGCTTAGTAGTTAGGAATTTTTCAAAATTTGTGGGTTGTCTTTTCACTCTGTTGACAATTTCTTTTGACATGCAGAAGCTCCTTAAGAAGAGTTGATCCCAGTTGTTGATTCTTCAAGAGCTTCCCGTGCGAATATATGTTTGATCATGAACTCTTTACCTACCCCTATGTCTTCAAGAGTTCCTCCTACTTTCTCTTCCAGGAGATTGAGTGTTTCTGTTTTAATGTTTGTTGATTCTTTCAAGTGCTTCCCGTATGAATATATGTTTGTTTATGAACTCTTTACCTACCCCTATGTCTTCAAGATTCCTCCTACTTTCTTTTCCAGGCGATTGAGTGTTTCTGTTTTAATATTTAGATCTTTAATCCATTTTACTTTAACTTAGTGCACGGTGATAGAGCTGGGTCAAGTTTTAGTTTTCAGCATGTAGAAAGCCATGTTTTCCAGCACCATTTGTTAAAGAGGCTATCTTTCTTCCAGTGAGATTGTGTAGCCCCTTTGTCGAAGATAAGATGGCTGAGTGTTTTCGTAGATGCCTCTGCATCTTCTAATCTATTCCACTGATCCTCAGGTCTATTTTGTTGCCAATACCATGTTGATTTTATCACAGTGGCTTTGTAGTATAATTTCAAATCAGGAATTGTGATGCCTCTTGCCTTGTCTTTATTGGCCAAGACTGCCTTTGCTATTCTAGGTCGTTTGTGGTTCCAAATAAATTTTAGGATTGATTTCTCTATATCTAGGAGGTATGCTGGTGGCAGTTTGATAGGGATTGCATTAAATATATACAGCAATTTTGGGAGTATGGCCATCTTCACGATGTTGGTTCTTCCTATCCAGGAGCATGGAATTGTCTTTCCATATTCTGAAATCCTCTATAATCTGTTTTCTTAGGGTGTTGTAATTTTCTGTGAAAACATCTTTGACTTCCTTGGTTAAGTGAATCCCAAGGTATTTCATTTTCTGTGGTGCTATTGTAAAAGGTATTGTTTCTGTTGTTTCCCTTTCAGTGTGTTTGTTATCTGTGCAGAGGAATGCTGTTGACTTTTGAGTATTGATTTTGTATCTTGCTATGCTACCGAATTTCTGTATCAGTTCTAGTAGTTTCTTGGTGGAATTTTTGGGGTGTTCCAAGTAAAGTATCATGTCGTCTGCAAATAGTGATAATTTAACTTCTTCTTTACCTATTCTTATTCCCTTTGTTTCTCCCTCTTTTCTAATAGCTGTTGCTAAGGATTCCAAGACTATATTGAACAGGAGGGGGGATAGAGGACATCCTTGTCTTGTACCTGATTTATGAGTAAAAGATTTCAGTTTTTCCTCATTTGGATTATATAAGCTTTTAGGTTGTCATAGATGGCTTTTATCAAGTTAAGATAGAGTCCATCTATTCCAATTTTCTGTAGGACCTTGAACATGAATGAGTGTTGGACTTTGTCAAAGGCTTTCTCTGCATCAATTGAGATGATCATGCAGTTTTTAGATTTCAGTCTATTACTATAGTATATTACATTTATAGATTTTTGAATATTGAACCATCCTTGCATCCCTGAGATGAATCCTACCTGGTCATGGTGTATGATCTTCTTGATGATTAGCTGTATTCTATTTGCCAGGATTTTGTTGAGTATTTTTGCATCTATGTTCATGAGGGAGATTGGCCTGTAGTTCCCCTTTTTGGTTGTGTATTCCCCTGGTTTTGGAATCAGTACTGTACTTGCCTCCAGAAATGATTTGGGGAGGACTGCTTCCTTTTCAACTTCGTGGAAGAGTTTGTGGAGTGTGGGGATTATATCTTCTATAAATTTCTTGTAGAATTCAGCTGTGAATCCATCAGGCCCTGGACTTTTCCTTGTCGGTAGGCTTTTTATTACATTTCACATTTCGTTGGCTGTTTTCAGCTTATTGAGAGTTGCTATATCTTCTTGATGCAGTTTTGGTAATTTGTACCTTTCGAGGAATCTGCCCATTTCTTCTGTGTCTTCTACTCTGTGAGTGTAAAATTCTCAAAGTAACTATTGATAATCTCTGAATTTCCACTGGGTCTGTGGTGATTTCACCCTTTTCATTCCTTATCGATTGTACTTGAATTTTCTGTTGCCTCTTGTTGATGAGGTTGGATAGAGTATTATCAACTTTATTTAGTTTTTCAAAGAACCAACTTTTTGATTTGTGGATTCTTTGAACTGTTTCTTCATCTCAATTGAATTAATTTCTGCTCTAATCTTTATGATTTCTTCACGTCTTTGCGCTCTGGGTTTCATTTGCTCTTTTTTCCAGTTGTCGTAGCTGCAACATTAGGGTGCTAATTTGTTCCCTGCCCTAATGTGTGAGTTCATAGCTATTATTTTCCCTCTAAGAGCTGCTTTCATCGCACCCCATAAATTCCGGTAAGGTGTACTTCAATTTTTATTGAATTGTAGATATTGTTGAATTTCTTGTTGAATTTCTTCTGTAACCCATTGATTGCTGAGTAGAGTGTTGTTTAGTTTCCATGAATTTAGTGGGTTTTTCTGGTTTCTTTTGTCATTTATTTCCAGTTTCATTGCATTGTGGTCAGATAGTATGCATGGGATAATTTCTATTCTCTTGCATATACTTAGGCATGACCTCTGGACTAGTATGTGGTCTGTTTTGGAAAATGACCCATGTGCAGCTGAAAAAAATGTGTATTCAGCTGTGGTTGGATGGAACACTCTATGTGTCCACCAGGTCCATTTGTTCTAAGCTCTGGTTCAGTTCTGCTACTTCCTTGCTAATTTTTCGTCTGGTTGACCTATCTTTTTGAGATAAGGGTGTGTGAAGGTCTCCTGTTAAGATTGTGTTCTTAGACATTAAGTTTTTCATGTCCCTTAAGATTTGTCTGGCATAGTTGGGTGCTCCTGTGTTTGGTGAATAAATATTTATGAGTGTTACTTCTTGCTCTTAAATTTTTCCCCTGAGTAATATATAGTGGCCTTCTTTGTGTCGTTTGATCATTCTTGGTTTGAAGTTGAGACTGTCTGAGAACAAAATTGCTACTCTTGCTTTTTTCTGAGGTGCTTGGGCATGTAGTATTGTTTTCCATCCTTTGACTATGAGCCTATGAATGTCCTTTTGAGTTAAGTGTGTTTCTTGTATACAGCATATTGTTGGATTTTGTTTCCTAATCCATTGTGCCAGTCTATTTCTCTTAATTGGAGAATTGAGTCCGTTTACATTGGTGTTTATAATTGAAATGTGCTGAATTATGTTTGTTGTGATATTTACCTGGTGTTGTTTATTCCTTTGTAACCTGTGTTTAATTGTCTGTCCTGTTTAGTAGGTTCCTTCCATTCTCATCTCATTGTGGTCTTTCTCTAGCACATCTTTCAGCAGCCAGTGAAGGAATGGCTTTGTCATCATGAAATTCTTTAGCTGTTCTTTGTTGTGGAAGTATTTCACTTCTCCATCAAACTTCAAAGAGAGTTTTTCAGGGTATAATAGTCTGGGCTAGAGTTTGTTTTCATGTAAGACTTGAAGAACTCTGCTCCATGCTCTCTTTGCTTTCATTGTTTGTGTAGAGAAGTTGGCT
The DNA here is from genome assembly GCA_004027165.1 of Ctenomys sociabilis. Lineage (NCBI taxonomy): Eukaryota > Metazoa > Chordata > Mammalia > Rodentia > Ctenomyidae > Ctenomys > Ctenomys sociabilis. The sequence goes on along the minus strand of PVKA01005230.1, from coordinate 71,164 downwards.
ATAATTCTGATGGGTTTTCCTTTGAATGTGAGCTCCTTCTTCTCTCTAGAAGCTTTCAGTATATTATTTTTGTGTTGGATTTCTGCGATCTTAACTATTATATGTCTCCATGTGTTCCTACTTGGGTTGAGGTTATTTGGTGTTCTGTATGCTTCAGTGACCTGAATGTTGGATTGTTTCCTCATATTTGGGAAGTTTTCTGCGATTATTTCTCCCTAAATTCTTTTTATGTCATTTGTATTGACTCCTTCATTCTCATTGATACCAATTATTCTTACATTGTTTATCCTGGTGTCATCTTGCAGGTGATGGATTATTTTTTCCTGCATTCTCATTGTTTTTAAGAGATCTTTTCTCACCTTTTCACTAGCTGCTCTGGCATCTTCAAGATCTGAAACTCTGTCTTCACTTTCACTCAGATGGTTTTGTACACTCATGATTGATATTTTTAGTTCTTCTATATCTCTTTGACTGTGTTTCATGTGTTCTATTTCTTTTCTATATTGCTCGTTCAAGGAATCCATCATATTTCTGATCTCCTCAATTTTTTTTATCCATGTCTTCTTTAGAGGTAGTTATTAATTCTTTTTCTGCAGTGTTGCTTCCAAGTTCGGTTTCCTCTGTACATTTCTGGACTTGTTTCTGTATTTCAGATGCTATGACTTCAAATAATTCTTTTTTTTCAAAGAATTCTTTCTTGATTTCAGAACTTATTTCTGCTTTGAGTTCCTCATGATCTTTCTGCTGTTGTTTCTTTGCTTCAGGTCCTGTTAATTCATATATATCAGCTGGAATAGAGCTCTCTGCACTTTTTCTGGTTGAGCATAGTTTTTCCACCCAATGTTTCTGGAATTCATTCTTTATTTCAGATACTATGTATTCCGATATTTCTTTTTTAATTTGGGGAGTTGCTTCTCGTTTTATTTCCTCTATAGCTTTCTGCTGTTGTTCCTTTGCTGCTGTATCTGTTAGTTCATTCATTGCAGCTCAGCTAGTGTCCTCTGCCCTTCCTAGTGGACTCGAGATCTGGGATTGCATTTTTCCCCTTCTCTTTGTCATTTTGTGTAACACTGACCTTTGACCTTTTTTGTAGAGGTTTGGTGCAGCTATAACCTTAGCTTGTTATGAGATTCGGGTGCCAGTCTATTAAGTTTGAGATTTTCCAGGTATGCCTATCCTGGATCTAGTTGTTGTATTCAGTTCCTTTTTTGCTGCAGCTCCTTTGGTTCCCCTCTCTTGGTTCCCTGTTCAGGTGAGCATGAACTGAACAGGGTTAGCCCTCCTGTGTCAGGCAGGTTGTTCCCCAGGTTGGCGGGTCTGGGCTTTGGTGGGTCTTCTTGGCTCACAGAAGGATAGTGGATGATCTTATTCACTGAGTAGGCTATACTGGGTCAGCCAGCCTGAGCTGGGTCTGGGTCTACAGGCCGTAACCTGAGAAGGCTGGGAAAGCTCTCTCCGGAGCAGGGGGCCTGGAGCCCTTACTCACAGCCCAGGCTGTGCTGGGTTTCAGGCTGTGGTGTGGGACCAGGGATTGCTGAGAAATGTCCCTCTGGCGTGGTAGACTTGGAATTCTCACTCCAGGCTGACCTGCACTGGGTCTTGGGCTGTGGGGTGGGACCTGTAATCACTTGGAAATATTTCTCTGGCACGGTGTGCCTGGAGTTCTCACCGGGCCACGGGGTTGGGGGTCAGGGAATCCCTGGGAAATGTCTCTCGAGCACAGCGGGCCTGGAGCTCTACACTCACTGACCCTTGATGCCAGAGAATTGGGGAAATTCCTACTCACTCAGCGGGCTTTAGGTCAGGGGATACGGGAGGTGCTGGTGAGTGTGTCCTGAGGTTTCAGGTCAGTCACTGGCTGGGAGGGCTTGGGGACAGGGATCCGGGCAGCGCGTGTGGGAAGAAGCCAATGGCTCTCCCTCAGACTCACCACACTATCACTAATCTGGGAAGCCTGGTGAGTTCTGCAAATTCCCACTTGCTGGGCGAGCTTGGGGTGGGACCCGGGAGGCCGCTGGAGTCAGCCGCTGTCTCAGGCCGGACTCTGGCCGGCATGGGCAGGATCGAGTAGGCTGCTGGAGTCACTCTCACTGTCTCGGGAGGTCTCTGGGGCTGGGTGGCTCGGGCGGAATGGAGGAGGATGGTGGGGTGGGCCTCGCTGTCTCTGGCTGGTCTCGGTCTCTGGGGCTCTGTAACTTAAGAATTTTTGCATTAAAAATAATACATAGTTATCAAGAATAACACTTTTGAGAATGAACAGAAAGTTTAGTTATTATAAGTTTTCAAAAGCAGATGCCAGTTGATTTCTTTTAGCGTGTTTGTGACAACTCTGTAGTATAATTCTAAACACTTTCTCAGTCTATAAAAATCTTTTGTTAAGATTCTATATTCCTTGTTACTTTATGGGTAAGAATCATATAAAAGAGGATACAATTGGAGTAAGGGAAGCATTGAATTTTGAAGTATAACTTGTGAAATTTCATATTTCTATGTTACAGAAAAATTTTGTTTGGTACTATTTTGTTTAACTATAATAGAAATTAACAAATTGGTTAACAGAAATAACTAAGAAGAAAGAAAAGTCAATTTAAAACAAATGTTATATCTTTTGGAAATAAAAACATTCTTGTTTGCAGGGAGGTATCAGGGATTGAACTCGGAACCTTGTGCTAGCCAGGCAGGTGCTTATGCCACTGAGCCATCTTTCTGGCATCTAACACTATTCTTAAGCAATGTTCATTAATTTTAAGTGTTGAAACTATTAATATTATTAAAAACTAACAATCATTAGCCCTTGGAGGAGAAAATACATTTTGCCAATTAAATATATCTTTCTTGTTCCATTGTTGGTTCAGTTCAGTACGACAGGCACATTTTTTATTTCCTGTATCTATAATCAGTATGCAAATTCTATGTTACAGACTAAATATAAATTGCCTTGAGGGTATTTTATTTATCTTATTAGATGATTATCATTTGCCAAAACATTGCATGATGATTTTTTGAACTAAATTTTCTTTTAAATATGAAACTATTTCTTTAATGAATATGTAATGTCTAATATTAACCATAGAAACTTATATGATAAATTTCATAACTAATCATGAAAATTTCAGTGTTTCACTGCTATAAATTTCAATTATTAATGCTGATATGTATTAAATATTGACTATTTAACATAATATACTTTATAACTAATATTAATATAGTAAATATTAATTGTTTATCTCAGTGAACTTTTGAGGAACCATTTTTTTAAAAGATCCGAGTATTTAGATTATCAAGAACATTGCCACAGGAGATGAGTTAATATTCAAGCCTAGAGGGGCTGAGGATATAGCTCAGTGGCATAGCACCTGCCTGGCAAGTGCAAGGTCCTAAGCTCAAATCCCAGAAAAGAAAAATTCAAGCCTCGAAAATTTCTATGGTTCCAACTATAAATATATCAACCTAGATAATGTAATTGTTCAAGCTAGTACAAGTCTTTGGAACTGTAGATAAAGTCGCTGTCTGGTTCAACAAGAAACTGAACAAATTCTCATTTATTCTAAGACTGATGATTATTTTTTAGGCATTCTGAACTAAAGAGTAAGAACCTTAACTGAGATCTGGACAAACATGTGAGTTGTTCTTTGTTCTCTGTGGTTGACTGGTGTTAAAATGTAGCAGGAAATTCAACAAAGACATTAAATTGAGACATGAATTTATTATTATTATTATTTATTATTAGTATTAGTAGTAGTAGTTTGTATTTAGGGAATGGTCTACAGGCTGTTCAGGGTCTCACTACTAGATTGGACTTGTAATGATCCATCTGTTTACAGTCTCCCAAGAGCTGGGATTACAGGCGTGGGCCACCAGGCTGGGTCTCTATAGCTGTCTCAGTGCACCCTGGGGTGGGGCTGTCAGGAGTGGTCAGCATTGCTCCTCTATGCCCATCCATCGTGAGGTCTCTGCCCTGGATGCAGACACCTGTGGTCCGAGACCTCAGATACTGTTAGCTAAAGTAGAGCTCTCCCCATTCAGGTAATTGGATGTCAGGTAATTGGTCCTGGGAACACAAAGCTAACTAATACAGTTCATCACTATGTGTATCATTTTTAGAGTCAGTTTCAAAGTCAGAAGTTTAGACTGGTTGAAAACAAGTACCTGACTTAGAATGAGCCTTCCCATGCACCTAGCTGGGTGAATTGTGTTCTCTGACGTCACAACTGTAAGAGCATCATAATATGTATTTTCTAAAGCATTCTTATCACTTTTTCAGCAAAAATGAGAACATTGCTACAAACTATTTTCCTTTATTATCTTTTGATGAAATAATAAACCAAATAGAAAGTATGAAATGAGTATTACCTATGCATCAAATGTTTGTTACAGCCACTTGGGTATACATGTACAACATTGTGAAAGGGTTTCAGAAATAAAACAGAATTTAATTGTACTCTTATACTTATTTTGGTGACAAGATCATAGGAATTTTGCATATATCCAAATTTATTAAACTGTAGAAAAAATACATGGAATTATGAAAGAGAACATCGCCTGTAGATAGCAGCATAGGAATTAAAAGAAAAATTGAATCTATTAATACTTCATTGAATTATGTAGAAGCACGGCATTATCTATCCCAACTGTACTGTCCATACACACACACATCATGATGCTTCCTTTCTATACCCCTTCCTTTGTCTACACCTGTCAAAGATGGGCACTCCATTGTCATTCAACTAATTTAGGTGCCTGAACTCAACTACAAAATCCAACACAGTGCAGCATTCCACAACAATAGTGAGTTATCTGAAGAAGTTAGACCATAGCCATTTACAGCTCAACTTATTATTATGGCCCCATGGTGCATACTTCATTTTTACACTTTTCTGCTGGATGGTTAAGACCTAGATAGAGCAAGACCAATATACCAACACATGTACTTTTTGTTTTTTATGAGGTCAGTAAAGCAACCTGCACTAATGGTGGTTGGAGAGGATATTATGTTGGCTTCTAGTACTATGGACAACCACTAGGAAAATAACAAGGTAGAAAGTATTAGTTATTGAATCTTTGATGTAATTCAGGTATAAAAAATAAGATACACAAACAGCTACACTCTCTTAATTTACTGTTAAGAGACATATGCTATAATAATGTCTGTAAGTATAATATCATGTATGCAACTTCTATGAAACCAACACATTATGAAAACAGTTTGCAATGTATTAATTTATCAAATCCATCTTGTCAAGGTATCTTAAAACTGTCTCATTGATATTTGTACTTCAATAAAATAAAAATTAAATAAAATACTTAATTTAACAAATGGCTTCAGTGGATGGGAATCTTATGTACAAACTACGTCTTCAAAATTACTGAGGAGAAGTGCAGTTTTTGGGTTATTGAGAAATTTGAGTATTGATTTCTGAAATATTTTTAAGAACATCACCTAGAAAACTGTCTCAGTAAGATTAATGGTACAATAGGTACTGTGAAAGGGAGTAAATTTGTTCAATGTGAGAAAAAGGCCAAAAGACAGAATATATATATATATATATATATATATATATATATATATATATATATATTATATATGAATATATAATATATATATATATATATGATTTGGATAATCGTTCTGCCTATCTATCTCTACTAGTCTTTTGAAAGAAGTGATGAATGCCTAGTTGTTTTAAATTGTTGCTTTGTTTTGTTTTTCTTTCTTTCTTTATTGTGGTAATGGGGATTAAACTCAGGACCCTGTGCTTGCCAGGCAAGCGCTTATTCTACTGAGCTATCTCCAAGGCCCTCTTTTTAATTCTTATTAACATTTTTGATGTTGTTGTTTTGTTTTACCCCGTTCTGCATGTTTATATCCGATAACCTAAACAACTAATTTGAAGACAACATCATGCAATACAACAACCATTGTGGAATTTCTATTAGTTTGTTCAGTGAAATTTTATGCTGTTTCTAATGTTTTTATTATTATTTTTTATTCTTTATTCTGTGTTTAGGACAGGGTCCAAAGGATCTCACTACATAGATAAGACTCATAGTGATGCTCCTCTTTACAGGCTCCCAAGTGCTGGGATTAGAGGTGCGCACCGCCACACCCAGTCTCATTCACATCTCAGTGCACCCCATAGGCAGGCCTGGGGTTCGAACCCCAGCTGCTGCTCCCTAAGTAGGCTCTTTAGTCTGCTGAGCTATCAGATCAAATCCTCTAATGTTTGTATTATTTTGTATTCTTAAAAAATTTATTAGTGATAATTTCTTACAGTTGGGTCAATTTCTTGATGCAATTCATAAATTTGTTATTTGTATATACCTGAAATTTTTATTATGTTCTTTTCAATACTTACTTAAAATATGGTAGCCAAAAGAAGGCCACATTCATTGACTTACCTTTTTTTAAAAGTTTTGTGATGATTTATCCTAACATTTTGAAACAGATATCATTGAACATAGTGCACACATCGTGTCACCAGTACAAATGACTTGGTTTGTTGAAGCAAACATTAATGTAATCCAGGGAAGCATTTGTTTTGTTCTTGAATTACATAAAATATTTATTCTTTTCTATTGTAAAGATAGAAAATATAGAGATAAAATGAATAAAACATAAATTGAATGTAACCAAAAGCATTTGGGAAAACCTCTGTAGACATATTTAGCAAACTTTCCTATACATCATGTTTTCATCCCTTTTCAAAACATGACAAAGACAATTTTTCATGTCTACAAATGTTCCTTTACTACATTAAAAAATATGAATATTTATGTATTTGGTACAGATTCTCACCGTGCAGCTCAGACTTCTTGTGACCCTCTTGTCTCAGCCTCCCCATTGCTGGGATTACAGGTGTGACACACCATGTAGCACTGGGTTCAAACCTGAGTTCTTGTGCTTGCCACAGGTGGGCATTTAGACTGCTGAGCTATCTCCCCAGCCTACTATGTATTTTGTGCAAAACGCTTTATTCTGTATTTGCTACAGTGTATTTAACTGAATACCTGTTTTATTCACAGGTTGATCCAAAATTTTCAAAATTATATGCAATGTAGAGAAAATATCCACATTGATATTTTGTCCTTTGTATTAATATTTTTAGGTTAAATAACTGGAGTTAAAGTAATCAAATTTATTTGCACTTTTAAGAGCATCCCACCTACACCACTTCCAAAAATGTTTACTGGATGCATATTCTAGAAATGGTCAAACACCATTTGAACAAGAACAAATAAGGGGAAAATTATGCACAGCTTGCTATACAAAGGAGTCCTCCACCATTACCTACTACATTTATATATTTATTTTTACTACAAAATGGTCCTTCATTTATCTCCCCCCTTTTTGTTTAGTTTTGTCAGAGATGGATATTGCATTGTTATTCAAATATTATAGGTGCATGAATTCAGCAAAATAATCCAATATAGTCCAGTAGTTTATAATATTAGTGGGTTATTGGCATTACCATCCAGCAGAAAAGAATAAACAAAAGGTATAAAAAGTAAAGCAATATTAATATGCTGAGCTGTAAAAGTCTCAAGTCAACAAGGTCTGTGTATTTTCTGTGGTACATCGGTGGGCATGACTTTTGTAGGCAGGAATGATGTTTTTCTTTTGATTAGCTCAAAGTGCTGGACAGAACTGCTTCATCACTTCTATTGGTGTTAGTTTCTGAAAATTCATCTGAAGATGCATGACCATGGTGTTGGCATTGGAATTCCAACTTTGACATGAGCTCTGTTTTCTTACTGTACTGAAAAATTCATAAAAGGTACAACACAACATTTCCCTCTCATACCAGAATGTGGTAGCAGGAAGGGGAAGGTGTAAATTTCTATTTCATACAATGTACACTTACAGCGGGAGCCAGAAACACAGCAGGGTGAGGAATTTTAAAAGCAAAGTTTACCAGTAGGAAGCTATGTGTTGTCAGTAATGACACGGAAGATGTCTTAGAGAAAGAACGAAGCGCAGCAAAGAATCTCAAACATGGGAACCGTGCTTTAAATATTCATTATAACAAGTTCCAACAATCTGGGAAAAGGTCATCATTTGTGTTTTCTTCATGAATGCTAATTAAAAATAAGTGTTTGATAAGGAAAAATTAATACAATTTTATTTCTAGACAACACGATATTTTCTCAGTATTAAAACTATTATAATTTTAAACGTTATTTTTACTTTGAAGTGATCATAGAGAAATATAAATTTTTCATTTATATTTTTTTATTTGTGAAAAACAGTATAGTTCTTACCAAGGTAGACAAGAATTATATTTCATTCTTTTTCTATTTTTTTAATTTGAAAAATAATCCTAACACTTAAAAATACCGATATATTGCTATTATTTTCGCATCTAATACTACCACATACAAAAGTTATTATGTTTCTTTCTGAAACATGCAATGCTTTTTATTATTGCTTTTTAAATTTGAAGACACCAAGTACTCTATAGCCCAAAGATAATTATTAAGCCAAATTCATGTTTAACATTTGTGAATATTTATCACAATGGATGGAAGAGTTCAGCTTCACATAAATAAATTGTGTGACTATGCCTGCATTTTGGGTACTTAATACTGTTTTTTGTTTCTAAGAGAAAGCCATTCAATTGTCAAAATTCTCAAGATTTTCCCTATTCTAGCCTGAGCAATAATTGTTTCAACTTTGCCATGTTATATGTTCTATTTCATGCAATATTTCTTATTACTCATTGTTTATAAGCTAGCTTTACAATTCTAACATTTGGGAAGCTGAGATGCCAGTACTGTAGACTTAGTTACTTTGCAAGATTGGGTCTCAGAAAATGGAAGGGGATGAAAATACAGTTCAGTGCAAAAGCTCTGGGTTCAGGCTCAATTTACACACACACATGCACACACACACATGCACACAGACACACACACACACACACACACACAGAAGCACAAGCACAAACATTTTATCATATCTTATGCCAGAACAACAAATAAATTATGAAATACCATGTCTGATAGAATTAAAAGTATGTGATTATAATCAACTTTAACAATTTACTCTCAGATGAGATCATTATGTCCTAAATTCTTCAATATCTTTCAATTTATTTTTATTATAATCACTCTTCAATAATCCTATACTCAGGTTAAAGTATCAGTGATTAAATTATTTTAATGTAATGGGAAGTGGTGGCACCTGCAGGTAATCAAATTTTTTAGCAAATCTTTATTACTATAAGGCAAGTGTACAATGCCACATAATATTGTAAATCATCTGAGAATGCAAAATTGTGAGTTTCACATGCTATAGTATTCAGAAGAGATCCCATAGTTGGAATTTAAAAATATACTTATCATGATTATAGACATCTGTATTTATTTACAACACTTTAATTTTGATTTAGAAAACATAAAAATAGCACAATGAAGCTTACATGTTGTTTAACATTATTTTCATTGCTAAGTTTCATAGTGCGTAAATGCTACAGAGCCACTTATATGGCTAGTAATTTTTTGCCAATAAATTCTTATAATTCCAAATAGCTGAGGAAGCATTTTTAAAAAACCCATCCTAAAAACCTATCAATCCTGTGGATTTTTAAAACAAGAAGTTTCAACTTGAAAAGGCTGCAACTTTCCCAAATTTGGATTTGTCTCAATCAAGAAAGCTGATCTTGAAGTACTGTATAGGATCACTAACAGAAGAGAATTCAAGCATATGGCAAAGTGCTTGGGAAGCCATATGTCCTAGAAATGTCAAGATGGTATAGGAGGAAGCAAATTGAATCATTGCCTCTATGATAGGACATCATTTATTCCAGAATCACTGATATTTCTTTTAATACTTTGAAGCAAACTATGGAGGAATTGGCAGCTGTTATTTCCCTACCACACTAAATGAATCTGCCATTGTTCTTTCAGTACAACCAGCTCTTATGTGCATGCACCAAGCATCACTGAAGAATTCCTATTCTATGAGCCCTTTTTGCAAGCTGTTAAAGCCATTGCTGTCTTCAGATGGTGAAAATTTTCTATGCCAATGCAGACTTCTCTTGGAAAGAAAATCTTGTTACTCTGCATCGATGGAACACCTGCAGTTTTTGGCAACACATCTGAATTTGCAATTTCAGGGAACAAAGAAGTTCAACAGGCATCATTGTGACTCATTGGGTTCTATATCTGTGAATATTTGCATTGGAGACTTTTTTTCCCACTGCCTTGAAAGTTGTCAATTTTATCAGACACAGGGGCTTGAAGAAGTAATGTTTTACAAGCATGATTTTAAATCCAGGAAGATCCTTTCTACTATATCACTGAATTTTGGCAATCCTCCTCTGCCATGTCACTGTGCCTTAGAACTATGGACAGAAGCATATACTGACTGTGAGCCAAACCAAACTCCTTCTCCTTTCATTTGAGGGTTGGGTATCCTGTCTTAGTGATGAGACAGTATCTAAGACAGTTCCTTTTAAGAGTCAAGATGGTCTGCTTGCATCAAAGAGATGCTTCTCTAAGATGAATAAAAGTGATTTTTGTGATTTTAGACAAGTTCATGGAAATCCCGTAAGTATGTATATCTTTACCTGTCATTAGACATAATTTTGCTATATGACCACATCCAAAAATAAAGGAGATTTCAAAATCTCATCTGAATTGTATGAAATTATATGTCCAGAAAAATACAGCAGTACCTCAGTTCATGACTTAATTCTTTCCAAGATTCTGGGTAGAATGGACCATCGTTGTTCTCACCACTGAACACAGCGAGTTTGAGAACAGAAATAAAATTCTGTCAAAGGCTTCTGTTCTTGAAACAAACTGCAAACAGCAGCCTTTGGAAACTAAGGTGTCATTGTAATTGTCAGTTACTAAGAATGAGAGGAGTCAGTGGAAGTTGGGCTAAGCACTTAGAAGAGTCTTCAGTATGGGCTCAGAATGATTTGATATTCTTTGTTGTAGTGTTGAGGAAGGGACCCAGAGCCTCTTACATAATAGGCAAGCACTATGTCACACGGCTACATCCTCAGCCATTAGAACAACTGAGTTGTGTGTATTTCTCCTTAGCTACGCTCAGCTGGCAGATGAGTTCTTGTAACTCTCATATTCTGACACATCTCATTACTGTTGTAGGGTTTTCATTATAATTATTATAAAGTAAGTAGTGTGATTGTAGCTCTCATTTACATTTGTGGGATCCTCTGTGTATGAAAACATGGAATTCTTTGTTCAAAAGCAGGATACATTTTCTGTCATTTTTTCAGTCTTTCTCTTGGCCTTCTATGCTGGTTTTCATTTGAAGTTTCATGTCATGGTGCCAAAACATGCTATCCCTGGGACACTATAGAAATAGACACTCTCGGGTTAATGCCTGGAACCTTGTGTGGCCTACCCAACGTTCACACGAAAGCCTCTCTGGCAGAAGAGTGGCTGATGCTGCTGTGCCAGGAAGGGAGTGGGATGCTGGGAACTTGCCTTCCCAAGGAGGTGGGGTGGTAGAGCCCAAAGTCTTACAACTTCTGCTTATTATTCCATTGTTCCATAAGACTTCACTAATGAAATACAAACTCAAGGGTAAAGGCATTAAGGCAATCACAAAGCATTAATTTCTGAGTGTCATGCATGGGGCTCTATTTTTATTTTTATTTTTTTTTTTAGCAAGGAGCATGAAGTGACTTCTAATCACAATCTCGGGCTCTGAGTTCTTCATGTAGTCTGCTACTCTGAGTAAGTGAGTTGGAAACAGATAACACTACTAATGATTTTATGTTGGATTTCCCAGAGATAGACCCTCACATTAACATTCCTTGAAAGAGATTCATTTGGAAACCTTCCCAGAAAAAACATAGGAGGAAAAATGGAGAAATGGGACAGGAAGTGAAGGAACTCAGTAAAAATAAAAAAAAAAGTTCTCATGGGAACTTTGTCTGAAATCCTAAGAAGATCTGAGCTAGCGTAGACCACACCTGTGAGTTACCGTGCTTCTGCAGCAGAAATATTTGTACTTCCACATCTCCCAGTCTTTAGGTAAAAGATACCCACCAGGAACTTGAAATCTCAGGTGCTTTTTTTCTCCCCACTGCACATGACCACAGTTAGCTAGAGAAGCTGGAAAAGAGCCTTTCACAGGAGTCTGAGGTGCTTATTGTGGGAGACAAACTACACAGCACCAGAACATCCTTGCAGTGGGCAATGATGCAAGACACCAAAGGCGTGTAGCATAAGCACTGACTGTGGGTCGCAGTTACTACCCACAGATAAATGACCTCTTTGGGATGATACATCGTTATGTGTTCTTTCTTGAAGCATATATCTACCATTACTTGGAAATAGTAAAATTCATTAAAAAGTTATTTCTACAATGTGGATGTTTGCACCTTTCCATGGTGACAAAGGAGAGCAATACCAATAATACAGATTTAGTAAAGAATAACTTGAATGAAGAGGAGTGATCTAACACTTGAAGTTCTGCAAGAAATCAGGTGCCTCTTGGGTATGAGCTGAGGCTTGCAAATTTCATAAGAAGTATCTGAAATAATGAGGGCTGACCATGTTGCATGCATATGTATGTGGAAATTTTTCTATAGACTGACTATAAATTTAATCAACCAATTGTTCCCAGAGGGATGTTACTCTTGTGACTGAATTCTTTTCCTTGATCCATGCAGTGATATATTTTAAACCATGTTTCCATTGGCTAAACATTCACTATAAATCTTTATTTATTTATGACTGCTGTGCTGTTTGTGTTCATCATTTATCCATATGTGCCTGTTCTGGAAACAAAGAGTGTGGGAGAGACTTGCCCACCTGGGTTTATCTGTGCAATTTCCCTCCCCTTAATCCCTTACCACATTGTTCCAGTTTATTTCCTTCATTTTAGTCTTCACTAATTTTCCTTTTAGATTTGCTTGCTTATTTAGTGTTTCATTCCTCCCACTTAAATAACCTCCAACAGATTGGACAGTGAAATAAATTCAATAACACTCAAAGTACTTGTAATTTTCATATCTCATGAGACTAAAGAGAATTGCTAGTAAATTAAAGCTGTTCCAAGTCAAGATAGCCTTCTCCATGTCCTAGTGAGTTACTACGACCCAGATTTAAACACAGCCTGAATAACAGCTTGTTTGAAATGCTGAATAAATGATCTCTTTCTTGGGCAAAGGAGTTGAATGACACATCTTTAAAGATCATTTTCTTCTTTGAGAGCAGAAAGCAAAACAGAAAATGTGATAAAATGAGAAGAAGAAGTATGAGGGAAAAAAAAAAAGAGTGAAGCACTTGAACTGTTTCTTTATGGACTGAAACAAAGCTATTTCAGCTAATGGAAGAAGCACGTGGGACACACAGGGAAACATTATTTTAAATGCTTCCTGATGGCAAGGCACAATAGGGAAAAATGTCTTTTTCAGAATAAAAGTGCCCTAGGTCTAAAAACAACTGAGATTCAAACATTCCTAGTCAAACATAAATTTATTGCACATCAACTAGAAAGCCAGGAGATCAATTATCCTTGCATCTTTTCAATCACGTGCCATTGTTACCCTGCCAAGTGCCACTGTCACCTTCACATGTGCCAATGTCACATGCCATGCAAGGGTTTTCGTTGCAGTCAAACTGGCATCAGTGAGTAGGAGAGCTTCAGCTCCTCATTCCTCTCAAATACAGTGTGCGAGACTGATGCATAGCAAGTGACATTACAGCTGAAAAACACTCGAAGATCAACAATTTCACCTAGTTTGATCTGAAACCATGAGAAATTGTCATTGGTAACTGAAAGAAATGTCACACAACGCCTTTTCTTAAGCAGACATTAAAAAGTGAAGAACTGCCTTGTTGTTATAAATCATAATTTTCTGAACCAATATATTTTTCCTCTCTGATGACGTACTTTGAAAATGTTAATAATCCTAATACTTTTGATAATTAAATAAAATTCAATTATATTCAATTTTTAGAGGATTGATAGAAGCAGAAAAGAAATTATATGAGCTAGTTACTGGATAAAAAAGCCATGCAGATGTAAGAGTCACTATTGGAAGGTTACCCCCTCTTGTGGCTTTATTGTGGCTTAACCATGAGTGCCTTTATTGTGACCTTTCTAATCACTTTTTTTACACACTAGTAGTGTTGACCAAGGTGGTCTCCAACTCTGAGATCAACCTGATCTTATAATTTGTTATAACCTGGCATTTGAGCCTACCTCTTTCACAGAAGGTGGCAAAATTCACAAAGGCTCTGGGACAGAGACAAAAGGCCCTCTCATATTCTATATATAGCAGGCAAATAAGCTTCAACAGCATCAGGCACCTTCCTAGCCAAGAGCCTTAGAGGTGGTGCTGGCAGTCTGGGTGGGCATTGTGCCCACTGTAGGGCTGTGCAGGACTGTGAAAAGCTAAGCTTAAGAAAGCCTTGATCTTATCACAGAATATAAGCAGACCTGTTCTTCACCCAGGAGAACAGTATTATATTTACTCTTCTGATTTGAGAAAACAAAATCTATAACTTCCAGAGCTGTTGACTATGCAATTATGCTTAAAAATGTAATGAGAAATAAGAAATTGTTTTGAGACATGTAGAAATGCCTCAAATAATTGCCTAGGAATGTTGGTACTGGACATTTTAAGAACAGCAATAAAATAAATGTTGTCATTTGGCCTATGATATTTATTTTTTAGGTCTTAGGTTTATGATAAGTACATAGATTATTCAATGTGTGCAATCCCATTGTATTACAATAGTCACTTTTCACAGATGCAAATGAAACTTATTATTTATTTTCAAATGAATATAAAGGGGAAAAACAGAGGTATCCTCTAAATCACAGAATTCTAAAATTTTCTGTTACTTTGAAAAGATAAGGCTAAATTCTGTAGATTTCTGTAGTTCAATGGTATTGTCTTTTTTCTGTGACGGTGAATATTACAGAAAATCGTGGCAATTAAATGTCTGGAGTAAGGAATGGGATAGATTTAGGACAAGTTTTGGTTTTGTCATGTTCTAGTTTTATGGTCATAAGAAAGATATCTAGCATATGTTAGGTCCTAGGTACTTCTAGAAAGGGATAAACTCTTCATATCTTTCTCATCAAATTTTGAGACTCTAATCATGGTTAAAATATTAAATTATACTATATAATACACAACTAGGAAATATAGAAAAGCATGAATGAGAACATAAAATCTTCCTTATACCAGGTAGAAACACTGTTAACATTTGATTTATCTATTACATGAATATATGAGAACATGACCAACCACAAAGATGAGGTGTACTGAAAATAATGCATTCTAAACCATTCTTCTTTCTTAAAAGTATGTCATGTGCACTGCTGAATTTCATTAAATATTGTACAAAAGAAATGTATATCAGGGTGACTGCATATTATTACATCATGTAGCTACATTGTATTTCAGCTAAGAGCTATTTAGTCTGTTTCCATACATAAATTTTCATGCATTTTACATATGACTCAGAGATGAAGACCACTGTATATAAAATAAAAACTTGAAGAGTTGAATTGGAAGGTTAGAAGGAGTGAACATCTTAAAAGCCCTTGGAGCATGGTGCCAAATATTTATGCAACGATCAGCAAGGCTGATGCCATCTACATTTTAAAAGAGCAACTCAGGTTATTGTGTAGAAACAGGAGAGTAAGGGAGGAAGCAGGGATGGAGGTTAAAGTGCTTCACAACAGGGACTGTGCTCTGAGTACATAGATGTCATTGGATTCCAGACTAGTAAATCTGCAGGGAGCCCAAGACCCTGTGTGATTGACAGGCTCCCAGGGGATGCCGAGGCTGGCTCTGGTCCCTGGACGACACTTGGAACAGCAAGAAAGTGCCGATGAGGTAACAGTGGCTTATAACAGAGTGTGGCATATGAAGAATGTTGTCCCATGTTTGTGAGAGACTGAGAGAACACTGATATCCCTGTGATCTGTGACATGAGCTACCTGAAGACAGACTTGTGCAGATAGAGAGCAGAGCAAGTGAAAGAGCTGTGTACAGATTTAAGACTTCAGTTTCTTTGGCACATCCAATTTGTGTTATGCTATATGAGTGACCTCAGTGGAAATGCTAAGCATTTCAAAATTCAGAGGAAGGGGACCTAGAGAAGTCTGAAGGAGAAACAGGATTGAGAAGAGGGTAAAAGGAGAATTAAGATGTGTTAGTACCTGCACTAAATCTCCTTAATGAATCTAATCATTATTTACTGCAACCATATATTAATAAATTTAAAATACTTAAAGAGGCAAATCCAGAAGAAGGGCCAGGATATGTGTATGCACTTGGGATTTCATCATATTATGAACTGTACCTGACTGAGAACTGCAGGGAAAGCAGAGGAAAAAAACTGTAATTTCATTGCAATTCTCCAAAGTGTGTTTCTGTGGATGCATATATATGATGAGGTTGAGAATAGTTAGATGATGAAATTTTGTTCTTCAAGTGTTCAGCTTATAAAAATGAAATAATTTGAATGACATTTTCTCCCAGTTTTACTTAGAAAAGGGATAAAACAAGTGTGACATATTTTAATACTTCATAAATGAATGAATTTTAGTTATTAGACATTCAAAGATGTGATGTATCAGATGAGTTTTGTACTATTCTAATCTTTAATAACTGTGTAAATTTGGTTAAGACAATTAATCCCACTGAACCACAGTTCAGAATGTTTGAAAAACACAGATTATAATATTTGGGTTTCAAGATCAATAGGAGGAATAAATCAATATGAACTCAATATTTTTACATTAAATTTTGGCCATTTTTGTTAATTCATATTAAATATCAAGTTTAAAAATCAGCATAATTATTCTCCAGAAATTATCCATAGAAGAGAATTAGAAGTTATTTGGGGGTGCTTTTCCCCATTATTACTAAAGATACATAGGAAATAGAGGTGCCTAAAATTCTTTATGAAGGCAATTAAAACATGATAAAATCTGATGTGCTTAAGGAGGGACAGATGAAAATATTTATTGGGATAATTAATTCTGACAAGGAAATCTCAATAGATTTTTGAGTATTGATTCAAATATTCTAGTGCAAAAAAAGAGAAAAAAATTTAAAGAACATAGCAATTTAAAAAAATTGTGACATGATAAATGCAAGATATGAAGCTAAATAAATTGAAATCTGTCAATTTTAAAAGGTAAAAGGCAAAGCCACAGAGCAAAACACTTTAAATGTCACAATTTGGAAGGAATGGGATTGATGTCTATATGGTATCTATGGTTACGTGATGGTAACATATAGGCTCAGAAAATTAAAGCTACGGTGAATTTTTTAAAAACTACAATTTACTTGTGTACTGTGATTTATTTTTTAAAGAGCTTTAAAAAGTGGACATCTACTGTGGGTGTCTGCTTGGAGCAGTGTAAGGGAAGAAGTCGTGCAGCTGAAGCACAGCCCTTGACCTGCGGCTTCCTCCTACTGCTTGGGCTTTTATAGAGTGTTAAAAAAGTAGCTGGTAGGTACAGAAAGTATGATTCACATGGCCAGACTAAGTTTTTGCTTTTGAATTTTAGTTCTGTCCTAAAGTTACCCACTACCATTTACTTAAATCTCTCTGTACTAGTTTTAGCCCTTTCACTTTGTGAACTGTTTTACATAGAAGATTCTTGAATTTAACTGTGTGACATGCAGGGATGTGGGGCACAGATTGGTTTAGAGTAGTTTATGGTAATCAACATCAGATTGAGGAGATGAGGGGCTGAGTTCACAGGGAGTATCTTCCTGGAAGAATCAAACTGAAAGACAAAACAACAAAAACCAAACAAGAAAACAAAAGTAGGAAAGAGTTTAAGGGATGTTTTTTCATTTTTATTAAAAAAATCTAAACTGAACATATAATTCTCAAGGTACTAGACATGTGACATACAACAAAAGATCTGGAACTATTTTGCTTATAATATAACTTTATTACATGAAGTCATATTCTATATTTT
Organism: Ctenomys sociabilis; assembly: GCA_004027165.1. Classification (NCBI taxonomy): domain Eukaryota; kingdom Metazoa; phylum Chordata; class Mammalia; order Rodentia; family Ctenomyidae; genus Ctenomys; species Ctenomys sociabilis. Next base: position 53,226 of record PVKA01005230.1, on the reverse strand, counting down.
TGAGATTTTGCTTTGGTTTGCTTTAGTCTTAAACACGTTCATTAGAAAGACTCCCATGTGGGCCAGGTATGTAGCTCAGCTGCATAAGTGCCGGCCTGGCAAGTGCAAGGTACAGAGTTCAATCCCCAGAACCACGGAAAAAAAAAGAAGAAGAAACAAAGAAAGAAGATAGAAAGAACCCTAAAGAGTATTAACTGCCAAAAGCTTTTTGTTAATTGTGGATGCCGTTTACCGTCTTGAGACAAGAAGTGGTAACGTACAAGGGTAAAAAAGTTTCCCAGAGGAACTACAGAATTAAATTCAGCAATGGGTTAAATAAACAAAAATATATATTTATAAATAGAGGCCACTAATTACTTACCTACTAATTTCTTTGCCTAAAATGAACATTTTAGTTTATTAAATCAGGAATTTCTGTAACTCTAGATAAAAAATAGAAATAATTTTCTTTGGGATTTAAACCAAGCCTTAAAGGACAGACATGATCTTAAAGGCAGAAATGACCCATGAAAGTGTTTCTAGAAAGGTCAGCAACAAAATGAATTTTTTTTCTTATCCTTTAAATGTCTCATAACATCTTTTTCCAATTTTATATCTTGTATCTGGTAATCTGAACAACTAATTTGAAGATAACATTGTGCAACACAGCAGCCATTGTTGAATTCCAAAATTATCAGTACCAGTGAAAAAACATATATGTGTACAGAAAACAAAAATATTGAAAACCAGATGAAGATATTATCAAATATGTGGGAGAGGTGGAAAAAGCCTATGAAACTAACGCAGGATGAGGGTACTGAATGTTACTTTTCTATTTCTGACATTGCAAGTTAGGACAGATTTGGTCATCTAGAGCAGCATTCATTCATCATCCCATGATTCCTATGTCCAAGGTCCATGTGGATTTGGCTGGTGTTTACGCCTGTTCCCACCATACTCTGGTGAAGGCATCTGATGGCACTGGCTCTCTCCAACACCCGTCTGGCAGCAAGTCCACTCTTAGGAACGTGGTGCTGTGGGAGGCGTCCTCAGGCTCCTGGGCTGCCGAGCCGTGCTTGCCTCCTGTCAGCTGAAGCTCATTCTCAGCTCTGAGAGGCATTCTCTGCACCAAAGACCTATTTATATGGATGGCACTGGCCTTAGCAGCAGAATAGTCAACCCAGTTATTTAAAAGAATTTATTTCAATTGACTTATAATCAATTCTTTAAAATTTCAAGTACATGAATTCATATTTAATAACATAAAAGTTTACATTTCCATGGAGAATGTTCATTTGTTTGACATAATTATATCTGTGGCAATGACTTTTGTCCTTGGCTAAAATGCTAACATTTTTATCTTTCTATAAAAATATTAATTGATATTTAATATGACTTTCCCTACTTTGTGCCAAGATACTTATTTTTCTCAGGCAGGATTACAAGTGTTTTCTCTCCCAGGAAGGCTTTTCCTGAAAGTTCTCATCACGTGGTTGAGGGCTTTCCTCCACCCTGCCCTGGATGACCCTGTTTCTGCTGCTGCTTTCAGTGACCTGTGCTCTCCTGTAACTCAGCTTCCTGTTCACTCACAGAATGGAGCGGTGCCTGAGAAGAATGCTTTTTGTTCTCACTCATGCACTGTAGGCCCAAGGCATTTGTGTTTCTTTTCTTGAATCATGAATTCATTTCAGGACAAGGATAAGCTGCAATTCATAGAAGAAACTAAAGACACATTAAGCATTTCATGAGTTATTTTAGAAGGAAAGATTATTTTAACTATATTGGTCTTTAGGTAGATCAATTCCTACAACTGAATAATGATAGGAAACAGTATTCATCAAAGGAATAACTTATGTTATATTAATCCATTAGAGAAAGTGAACATGTAGTATATGTGGAAATGCAACTCCCCACGGGCCTTGAACGCTTCTGCACATCTTGTGAGCAGGCACCGAGAACTTTTACTCCGGGTGTCTGTTAGGAACCTTTGTACAGCAAGTAGTTTTGGAAAATAAACAGAGTGGTTCCCTCTTGGGAAGAGTGTCAGTTTGTTAGAAGTCTAGTGAAATAAACAGGGTCCCCCTTGGGATATGATATCATTATAAATCATTGAGATTAGGCTTGAGGGTCTTGCCTGTTAACGTAACCCACTGTATGTAGGGATAGCACCTCTCCCTTGTGGAACAAAACTTGTGGAAATTTGGGAGATGGAAAACTAGTGAAGGAAAACAGTCACACTCTGGCTCCTGCTGTTGCTATGAGCAACACATTTTCCGTCTCCGACTGGAAGCTTGTCTTCTACTGGCATGGACAAGATGGTGGCAGTTTGGCTTTGTCTGGGAACATGGCTCAAATGTCAGACATTTAATAATTTTTGCCATTACATTTCAGGTATTTTGGGACATAGATAAAGTAAAATAAACTATATCTTTGCTCTTATATAGTTTGTTATCTAGCTTGAAGTTTGAAGCAAGGACAGAAAAGAAAATCAAGAAGAAGAAAGTCAAGAAGATGGAGCATATCACATGATTCCCTTTTTTATTTTTCCTATTAAGCATGTATTTTGCAATTTTTACTAAGCCACAGCATTTTCATCAGGATAATGCTATTATGTATGCATTAAGCAACAAAACAAACATAAAAATAACAATAAACTTGAACCATATAACCCTTAGATTTTGAGAAGGGAATATTAACTTTAAATTAATACAAATTGTACTCATTAAAAAGTTTAAACTCTTTTAGTGGGTTCTTGCTTATTATTGTACTTTATTTATTGTTGCTTTTTTTGTATTTATATAGAAGGATAGCAAATTTTTCTTGGTGATATTGCTATAATTTTGTTATATCTCCATTTACCTCCAAATGTCAAGAAAATATTTAATTTCTATTTTCCCAAGTTGCTGGAAAAGTTGCATTGTCTTCTATTTCTCTGAAGATGAGAAGCCCGACTCCATCTCCTACCTATCTGCTTCCAGATGACTCTAAGGAGTCCTTTCACGATAGAGCCAGGCAAGTAACTGGTAAAACAAAAATGAAGCCAAGTAGAAAAACCAACAAACATAATAGGGTGAATGAGGAGAGGCAGGAAGTTTTCAGAGAGGGTCTTCAGGCTAACTCCTACCCCTTTCCTCTATCCCTCTGTTTGATTCAGTGTTTAACTTCCCTCTCCTGGAAAGACTTCTTTTAATTAGGACAGAACTTCCTGCTTTGTTCAGCCTGAAAAGTGTCATGCTAGAAACGTGGCCCAGTGTGAGAAACTTCTGAGTACAAAGAATAGAGACAATGATAAATATATTCTCTCCTAGGAAATGATATCAATTAAAAGAAATAAGTTGAGCACCATTAGTGGTGGCATTTTGTGGCATTATTCATGTCTCTAGAGAGCAGAGACAACAGAGACATTATAGATTATACAAAGAAGAGGACAGCTTGCCTCCTCTTCTAAGCCCAGAGGGGTCATGTAATCTGGCATAGGATTTTACCTATAAAGTATCTATCTTAATTTAAGAAGTAGCTTAGTACTATGTGAAAACTACAAAGGAATAAATAAATGAAAGATTATCCTATCATGATTCTTTAGACTACATGGTTACCAAACCTTTGATTACAGCAGCCTCACAAGGAGAACTTTGTGAAAACAGATTTCTAGTTTTACTTCCAGTATTTCTAATCCGCTACATCTATAGTGAGGCTCAATGATTACTATTTATAATAACTTATAATTTCTTTATAAAAACCTTAAAAATAAAATAAATAAATAAACTGTAGGGTTTTTTTCTGTGTGTGTGTGCAGGGTCTTACTAGGAGGCTTGAACTCAAAGTGATCCTTCTGATTTCTGCCTCCCCAGTGCTGGTTAAAGGCGTGCGCCACCATTCCAGGACTCCTTCTCTGGCTCAGCATGCCTGGGTGCGGGGCTGGCACAGCATGCAGTTTATTTATGTAACAAATATCCAGTTATGTTCACCACATACAGAAAGCTAGAGCTAGATGTCTATAATATAATAAGTGGCAATGGCTTTGCTATAAGATGATCCCACTGAAATTATCACTATAGTTATATGATACTTCAAATTTAGCTTATTATGTCATAAGATTTCTTATTGCTAAAAAAAGTAAGGATGAACTTGTATTTTGCTTAAATATGCACAGTTTCAGTTTGGTAGGAATCAGCATAACTCATCCGATTTCTATTGGATTAAAGCTTTTAGAGCTTCAGATCATATTTTCTAGTTTTAAGCTTGGAAAATGGCTAATGTTGCATCTTAAATTTATTTTCTATCCAAGAAGGTCTTAAATCACAAAAAGTCACACCTTCAAATTTGAAAGAAAAATATGTAACAAACGTATTTATTTGTGTTGAATACAACCATATTTTGAGTATTAAAGAGGAAAGAAAAAAAAAAAACACCTGCATGTGCCTAATTCAAAAATTAAAGCCACTTGGTGTTCAAAATACATTCAGTGTACATCTTCCAAAATCCTGCTTGCCAACTGTTAAACACATTCATCCAGTTTCACAGACCTACATTTTTAAAACTCAAAATTCAAAATCAGTTTCAATGTTTTTGAATGTTTTAATATTTCTTTCAAATATTTAAATCTAGTAGGTTATATTTACATACTTCATCATATTACATATAATACATATACATTGATAAAACATCATGAGACAGGCTTATTTAATGTAATATAAGTGAGCTTATTTCTTGTCTTTTATTTCAATGTTTTGAAAGTATTAAGTGTCATAACATAGCACAAAGGCTTACAAGCGCTCAGCATGGTAAAAGTCCTCCTATTCAAAAGCTTCTTGATAAAGATCACTTCATTTTCTCAAACCAGGGGTCAAGAATTATTGAAGTACTTATTTAATATTTCTTGAAACTGGACTGTCAAGTGGCATTGTACTACAGGTGGAAACCAACACGTGTCTCCTTTCATTTTGTAAGAAATCTGTGTGTGGTGTGTGAACATGGAGAGAAAGCCTGTCTTAAGCAGAACATTAACTAGATCTGTAGTGAATAATAGATGGAGTTCATCCTTCAGTGATTTCTTTTCACAGGTCTTTCTAATAATGAAACTCCCATCAAATAGGTATCATTGACTCTGGGATCTAGGGAGGGTGTGACACATTTTTATAACTATGATTCCATAAGTCTAGCATCTTTGGTAGTAACAGAACAGAGAAAGGACTTCTCAGATTAAAGACATCTACACTATTCTAATTTTGTGAGCTTAGGTTTTTACTGCTGTGTGGCAAACGTAATTTCAAATCAGTTTTTTTGTTTTCTGCAAGTCAGTATTAACATATGCTTCCACCCCAAGACAAGAATTGCCTATAGGAGAGTCAAAGTCTATATACCACACCTGTTGCTCCTATTGTGAATTTTGGAAATAGTTTCAAACACTGGGTTAGCAAACATCATTGTGTATGGACTTTAAAGAGTGAAACATACAAAGACTTTTCATTTTGTTTCTCCATTTAATAGCTAGAAATGAGTTGATTATTTTACTTCTTAGTCTAGTACATTTATATGAATTTACATATTTGTTCTTCATATTCAAATTCCTTACTTTAGTGATTTGTATTGATTGCACAGCTAAAAACACACATTTCCCTTAAATATTTATCTGATTTCTTCATGATATCCTGGTATCAGATTTAAATGTCCTTTGTTTTATATTATTTATCAATCTTCAGTTATATAACTACTGATATTATCATTTCAAACAACAGAATTAGAAATAATAAACTTGCCAACATAAGTTTTCATCTCAATTTATACGAAAATATGATAAAATGTGATTAATAAACTTACTATTTGAAAATCTGCAGTCAGTTGCTTGAACATAGAAGTAGAAATCAGTGCATATTAAAGGGAGACAAAATGGGAGTTTGCCAACGACAATCATTATATTTTGCAATTCCAAGGAATGCATTATTTTCTGTTCATTACTTCTCCTACACAATTTTATGCTAAAGAGCTATTAGGCTATTGCCTTAGAGAAAAGACCAAATAAAAAAAAAAAACCAGCCTCATCTGTGATACAGATATCACTTGCCTATACAGCACCCACATAATTTATAATAAAATTGCCCATGAGCTTAATTTTTTTATTTTATCAATTTTAGTATACGCACACACACACACACGCACACGCACATGCACACACACACGCGCACACACACACACGCGCACACACTTTGGTTCACATGCATAAGTCATACTAGAAACATGCTTGTAATCCAAAGCATGTGTATATTCAAGTGAATTTCCCCACAAGAAGTAATGCAAACTTAGATGATTCATTCCACAACTAAGACATATTTACATAAAATTGGTTATAGTACTGTAATATAGTGTAAAATAATAAGGATAATATAATATATAAAGAGAAAGATTAACCTGCACCGACCTTTGATAATTTGTGTCGTTAGTGTGAAGGAGATTGAGAGGAATGGTATTTTGCAGGGTGACTTCTGCTGTCACTCACTAAATCACAGCTGTCCATGGGCTCAATGGAATCTTTCTTTTGTCATGCAACTCTAACAAGGAACCTGCATGTGATCTTGCTCTTTTTCAAAGATTTTGCATAAATGTGATGTTTCACTGTTGCTAAACAAGCTCATTGCTCCCACTGCTACAGCTTCATTCAGATGGTGCTTTGCTACCGGTTTTTTGTGGCACTGTTTCTGACACCTTACATATCTCCTTAACTTCATTTGAGAGATGCCTCTGAATTTTTCTTCTCTACTGAGCAGACCTCATCAATAACTCCTTGTTATTGGGGGAAGAACACCCACAACCCCACAGGGAGAGAAAAGAGCCATTGGCTCGGTTGTGAGCTTGTGATGCTTGGCATACATACTGTTCATGTCTGAGGCATCACTCATTCAGTAAGATAAAATTAATTAGAAACATTTGCCCAACTTGCAGAACACTCAGAAAAAGTTATGAGAAGCCAAGTTATATCTCTATCTCTATGTCTATATCTATATTGATATATATATAGATATATCTCAAATATATATTTGAGATATATCTATATCTATATATATATATTATATATATTATAAAATGTATTTATAATTTACATATTATTTTAATTTATTTCTAAAGAGAGTAAAAAATAATATTACAACTGGAAAGTTGCAAGTGATACAGAATTTCACTAAACAAAAAAATGTGAATTTCACAGTATTTGTTATAATGCATAGTGTTGCATTCAAATTAGTTGTTCATATTACCAGATATATGCATACAAAATTGGAAGAAGAAAGAAATGCATAATAAATTAAAAAGAGAAAAAGAACAAAGAGTTGAATAATGGAAACAAAGCATATTAAGCATTAGCTGCTCCTTTCCACAGATCAGCAGAAATCCACAGTACAGTTGTCCAAACTATCCTGCTTAAATATATAGACATACCTCTTTCCCCCACTCCCTTCCTGTCCTCCTTCTCAACTCAATTATTGAAATATATATATATATATATATATATATATATATATATATATATATATATATATATATATATATATATATATAGCTATCTGTAGCTGGGGAGATAGTTCAGTAGAATAAGCACCTGCCTGGCAAGCATAGGGTCTGAGTCCAATCCTTGGTACTGCAAAAAAAGGAAGAAATATATATCTATTCTTTTTTTTCAGAAATATTTGTTTCATTAGCACTACTAGTTCCTTTTGCTCACTGAAAAGATATTCTCAGAGAAGTCCTCCACATGCACAGAATGCCCTCTGTGATGGAGCTACAACTTGAAAAATTTTAAATTCACTTTAAAATTTTCTTTAGCATTTCTTTAGTCTTGCTCCGTGCCCTCTGATTATGGCTGCACTCATTTCTTTCCAACCCCACCTTTCCTTAAACTACAATCATTAATTTTTCATTACTTCTATAATTATTTCCATTTAGAGGAAAGGAAGTAGTCATATAAGATATAATCTGGGATTGATTTTATTTTTGACTTTATCTCAACTCTCCATAATCCTACAGAGTCATTCAAGTTGTTATAGAATATCAATTATTTTTATCATCTCAGGTCAAGGGTACATATCATGAAGATAAATTATGATTATGTGTACTTTGAGCCTTTGGCAGGAGGTAGGGTTTGCCAATTTTCCTCATTGGCAAAGTGACTCTGTGTATGACCTTCCTGCACTGCACACTTGGAAAGTAAGGCCTCATGCACACCCCACCTTTTGGGAGTTAGAGTGGCCTTCAGGAGAGAAGTCCCACAGAACATGCAGTTATGGATCACTTACAGCTGGTGCAAAGTTCTGAGAAGTGTGTCATCAAGGATTTTGTGATTAACATCATCAAGCATTTTAACATGAAGTAAGACAACCAACTCACTAAGGGGATCTAATCTTACAGACCTTTGTTATAAATGTGATTCATCATTGTTTGAAATACCATCATAGAGCCAGCCGAAGAGCTTAGTGGATTAAAGCACCTGGAAACAGGCATAGGGGCCAGGGTTTTGAGCCCAGGCCTGCCATGGTGGCCGTGCCCCTGGGGCACTCTGAGACAGCATGGTGGTGCATGCCTGTAATCCCAGCTCTTGGGAGGCTGTAAATAGGTGGTTCTCTATGAGTCCAATCTAGTAGTGAGACACTGAACACCTGGCAGACCCTTCCCTAAAATACAAAAAAAAAAAAAAAAAAAAAAGAAATACCATTAGATGTTTGGTGATTTTAATGTCCACTGCTATAATACGTAAACATGTTCAACATCTTTTCATGTGATTATTTTCCATACATACAATCTCTGTGGTGCACATATCTCTTAGAAATTGCCTAATTCACTATTATTTGAATTTCTTTCTAATTGTTTTTCAATTTTTACTTTCGGGAAGTTCTTGGTTGCTGTACATCATGATTACATTCCTCATGGCTACTGATGCATTTTTATTTTCACTCACATATTTTCATTCCTTTTCTTGTTTTCCTTCCTTTCTCTTCTTCCCTCATTCCTCCAATTTTATTGTCTTCCCATTTCACGAAGATATCTACTTCCCTCTCTATATAAATAAGTACAAAATAAAAACTATTTGGGTATCAACAAATTTTTACTGAGTTTGCATACTTGCCTTTTTATATATGTGAGTTGAAGGTATTCCCTTCTTTTATATAGCTTATATTTTATCCTAACAGTTTGAGAGAAGGTTTTTAAATAAAAATCAATTTATCAGTGTTTACTCTTATGAGTGTTAAATTTAAGAGCTCCTTGCTTTGCATAGCCCTAATGCTGGAGACTTTCACCCATTGTTTTTTATGAAAGTTCTATAATTTTAGAATTTTCATTTAAGTATGTGATGTATTTTATCTAATTCCTAAAGTATGTTAATAAAAACTTTGAGACGTAGAGAAGTTAAAAGATTATGAGGGCCTGGGGAGATGGCTCAATGGAATAAGTGCTTGCCTGGCAAGCAGAAGGGCCTGAGTTCAATCCCTGGTTCCACCAAAAAAAAAAAAAAGCTCCTTCTTTTGAAACTGTCTGATTGACATTTGTATTTTAATAAAATAAAAATAAATGAAAAAAAAGATTATGAGACCATTTCTATTGAAAAGCTTATTATCCAGTATCAAGGGCACTTTTCATTCTATGTAGCAGGAGCTACCCAAGGAAGCAATGGGTTTCATCACAGAAAAACAGAGAGGGGACATCTGAGAATAAGAGCTTGTGACAATTTCTATAGGAAGAAGCTGTCAAAGGCGTGTCAGTCAGCTGAGGATAGGCTGGGATAAATTAAGAAGGGTTTGGAGAACAGAGGCTGTCCCTACTTGTCTGTTTTCTGGCCACAAGAAGGTTAGGGCAGGCGGACAGTGGCCTGAGGTATTCAGGTCCCGGTAAGGAGTGATTGGAAGCGTGGCCTTGGCCTCCTTGTTTTGTGTTTCAAAGCAAGACATCCTTCTGGTCATAGTTGAAGGGGGTGGGAAAGGAAAGATGAGCAAGGTGAAAGCCAAGACAGAGTGGCTCAGACATGTATTAGGCGGCTCAGAGCCAAGAGTATACAGCATAGCTGTGCAGGGCGAATATCAAAGCCTGAAATTCACAGAAACAGGATTGGTATATTGGACGTGAAGGCCTGAGAGGCTGCCCTCCCTGTGCACCCACATCCCAGCCGTTCCTTGCTGAGCCCTGTAGCCGGACTCCACAATGACACAAGCATCCAGAGATAGGGAGGGAGTGAAATAAGGACACAGGCAGCTCCTTGTGGTAGCTTCATTGTCTGCTTCCCATACCTCTATAAAGCCCCTTTAATAAGCTGTCATTAGTTAAATTCTCAATGTGTCACCTTTTTGTGTTGAGAGCTTACCTAATACATATGTGTCTCAGAGAGACACATCCTCCCTAGCCCTAGAGGTGCAAAAGGGGCCTTTGTGTGGATGGCATCATCTCTCTTCTATGTTCAGACCTACTCTGCACACAGGCTTTCCCGGGGAAACAGACCACTTGCTTTGCTTCCTCTCCCTGTGTGCCTAGTGTTACTTCTCAAGTCACATGAAAGAACACAGAAAATTGTAGGGTTGGGGATAGAGCTTAGTGGCGTAAGCATTTTCCTGGCAAGTTGCAGAGTTCTGAATTGGATAACTGGGGGGTGTGGGGGAGACAGAGACAGAGAGACAGAGAGACAGAGAAAGAGAGAGAGACAGAGAGAGAGACAGAGAGAGAGAGGGAACTGAAAGAAGCATCACTTATAAATCTTAACTCTTCTGTATGATTTTTCTATTATGGATACTAAGAATGTGACAGTTGCTACATTTTTCATGACTATATTCCTTCATACAGAATAATACTGTGATTCTTAGGTATTACAGTGTTGTGAAGGGATATGTCTGGTGTATGACTTGCTGAAAAACAAGTTGGGTCCATTTTTATATTACTTCAGTTGTTTTTCATTGTATACATTGTGGAAATGAGTGAAAATAAACAGTTTGCCCAGATGTTTTCTCCCCAGTGGAAATTCTCCTGCATTGATGAGGCGCCACTTAAGCACTGAGGACTGAAATCTGTTCCAAAGTAGGAGAATGCACAGATTCTGAGGGCGATTTCTCCAGGAGATGAAGAACTTTTCTGGAGAGTCAGGGATGGAGGAAGAGAAGACTGAAAAATGGATGAGTGAGATAGAGGGGCTTAGCTACCAAAGAGCACATGCAAGACTGTGGAGAAAGATGCACAGGCACTGGAGACGGCTCCAGAAATAGTACTTGGCAAGTGACTGAGACACACTGCTCTTCCGTGTAGGTTTTCGTTTTTGTAATACATTCCGACATCTTACCAGTTGCTAAACTGTTTTCAGGCACTGATTTTTGCTACTCTTTGTCTCTAACTGCATTTGCTTCTTTGATAACCTAAGCTAGTAGCATGCTTTCTAAGTATCTGCACACCAACAGCTCCAGATTTCTTTCTCTGGCTCGGTTTCTCTTCTGAATTTCAGACTTGCATATCCAATAAATCACCGAACATCTCTGCTTGAATTTCTAATGAGCATCTCAGATTCAGTGTGTGTTCCCCGCTCACCCTGGAATGTAAATACTGAACACAGCTATCCAGTTGCTTGAGTCCAAAATGTCACAATTATGTTTTGTACATCTTTCCTTCATGTGAAATGAATTATGAAATCCTGTGGTTTCCACCTTTCAATTTATCCAAAGTCTAATTATATACACTCAATTCTACTGTTAATGTTGATTTGGTATGTCATGTTTTACAAGAAGTGAAGTTATCAAATTTATATATATATATATATATATATATATATATATATATATATATATATATATATATATATATATATTCACTGTTAGAAAGTGTCAGTTGTTTTCTAAAGCACATTATTTTAGCAATGAGTAAATGAGTGTGTTTTGCGCTCCATATTTTTGGCAGTAGCCTTTTAAGCTTTGGTCTTAGTTTTATTTCATATTCTCTGAACACTAAGGCTGAGAAATTTTCATCAAGTTTATTGTCATTTGTCCAGCTCATTTCATGTATGCATTTTCAGTTTTTAAACAATTGAACATATAAAAAACAGATTGCATACATTTTCATTCTTGTAGAACTTGGATTTATGTTAATTAGTTTAACATCAATTTGTGCATTCCTCTTATATATCATCATCCATGTGTTTTCAGACAGCTTTCAATCACTAGATGACAATTTTATAGTTTAATTGTATTGCTTCTAAATAAAATAATGATAGTTTTCTTTATCTGTTTATATCATGAAACACACATTTTTATAACAGCTTGCTTTAGTCTTTCAATCCTAAGAACCATTGTATGGAAAACTGTCAACAAACCCTTGTATTGGGGCCGGGGAAATGGCTCAAGAATAAGCATTTGCCTGACAAGCACAAGGGCCTAAGTTCAACCCTCAGTTCTGCAAAACACACACACACACACACACACACACAACACAAAATTGTGGTTACCACACTGACTGCTCGGAAACCATGATCAAAGGGCATTATCTGTGCATGAGACACATCATTCAACTCCTAGAGTTTCATTATCATTAATTCAAATTAAAATGCATGTAGCATGTTACCAACCTATTTTAATGACTTTTTATTTGTTAAAAAAAACAAATTATTTCTTTTCACTAAGTTGTTTTTTTTATCTCTTTGAAGTTTTCTTGGAAAATGCAGGGAATCCACAATGTTAGATTTTAGTACCTACTAAAAAAATTTACATACAGTACGAGTCATTGAGTCTGGTTTTTGTCTGTTTGTTTTTCATCCCTGGAGCTTTATTTCCAAGTATACAAACTTTGTAATTCTTTGTAATATTTGTAGCCTTGTAATAGGTTGCATGAATGTTTTACTTCCTTTAATGTTAAAGGAATAGTGTTTGGACAGGATAGCATGTCTGCATCTTGTACTGTGAATAACCACCTCAAGGACAACAATATGCAGTGTTTTAATTACTGAAACTGTCTCATTGCTATTTGTTTCTCAATAAAATTAATTATAAAAAGTTAAAGGAAGCTGTCAATTTTCCAAGCTAGTTCAAGTAACATGATTTTATATTTAAAAATCAGGCTTCAGTGGAGATTATTATTCTAAACCTATAGAGAACTGCTTAAATTTTATTCATGAAAGAGGAGAACTAATTAACAGACAAGCTATGGATTTGAGTTACATTTGTCAGATTGTCCCTGAATCATTTCTTTATTATGCACATAGAGTAATGTTAGTGCTAGTCTGTTAATATGTATTCTATGTTTCTGAGGACATTTAGAAGGTCCTGAGTAAAATATTAGACTTACTTAATTCTACTATGACAGTGAAAAGTTTTTGATGAGACATAGAAACTCTATAGCTTTAAGTAATATATTTACACACACACACACACGTACACACGCATATACACATACATACACACACACACACACACACATATATATAATATATATGTATATTCTTATTGGTCAAGAATAGTAATTAAAATATAAAAACATACTGAAGTACACAAAAGTAATGTCATGTTATTGTTTCTTTGGTACCTCAATAATTTGATGTCATGTGTACTTAGGAATATATTTATGGAAATAAACACATAGCACTCTTTTTGCCATGTTCCCTGGATTTGGAATGACAGACCCATGAGTGCTGTCTAAATTTGCTGTCTGTCATCTGAGTGACCTTAAGACAGGTATTTCGCTGTTTTGTATTTTGATATATTTTATAAAACTGAGATAATAATAGCAAACAATGTCATTCTGAGAAACAAACACCATGGGCACACACAATGCTTTTTCAAGTAAAATTTTAAGGTGATACTACATTTTAAAATGAAACTTTTGTTATATCTATTTACTATGAAAATTTGCTATTATAAAAGCTTCAATAATAAAACTATTATCAGGCAACCATACTATATATTTTATCTAGTCACATTTTGACTGAAAAATCATGATAATCCTAAAAGTATTTACTAAATGCAAAACGTCTGGTTTTTCCTCTAATTCATAACCGCTTACCGTATGCCTGAGTTCTGCTCTTACACACGTACACGTGTGTGGATTTGGTACTGCAGGGCGTTTCTCCTCCATGTCTTCACAATTTTCTTTTCTTATCACATCCTACTCTTCCATCCATTTCCATCTGCTCTGAAATCCTTTAAACCCGCCACTCTGGTCTCACCTTTGCGGTGCATATCTCCCCACAAATACATGCTGATCCATTCAAGCTGAAAATTATGTTGCCGCTGTTATCTTCCTACACAGGCTTAGGTGGGATAGTGCATTATCCTAATCAGTGAAAAGAGCCTGTTTTGTAAATCTTAACTCCTCCACTAAGCTTTTCCTCATGCTTGCGGCATGTCACACAATGCCTAATAACATTCTGGGTCCCAGTAAACATTCTGCAAAATTGTCTTGTTATAATTAGAAAGGCTCGTGCTCCTATATGTCATCTTTGATTAAATTGTAGATTTTTGCATTAAGGCCAATCTTTCACAGAAAATGATGCAATAAGCAGTTAGCCTTGATCTTACAGAGGCACGCAAGAGCAGTGGCAGATCACCATGCTTGGCCTTCAGGGAACAGACCTCCAAGGCTGAAAACCTATACAAAGGTACATAAGCTTCTGTTGTTTTTTTTCAACAACCACAACGGTATTTGGTTTTTCTAGAGAAAGCAATCTAACCCGTATTGTATTTTCTTTTAAACTTCAGAGATTGAATGCTGGGCTTCATATGTGCTACCTGTAAGCTGCATTTCCAGGCCTTGATTTTTTACTTCCATGTTTTATGCTATATTTTTATTTAATACTATGTTAAAATATTTTAAATGTGCTCTTTTGCAAATGATAGTTAAGAGTACTGTTGAATACTACTACTTTTAAAAAGAGGAAACATTAACCAAAATACATTAATTGCGTATACTTTTCAGAAAGCACAGCTGTCCCAACATTGGTTCTCTTGTTTACAGCTAGATCTGTTCTTGATTACTGTAAACATTTTACTTGTAAAACCCTTATTAAATGTAGATTCCACAAAGGGAGAAAGGATGTTTCCAGAATTTATTTTCTCTGATGAATACAAAGTCACAAGAAATGCAGTTCTTTAAAATAATCTCACATCCACAAAAAATGAAGCATTTTCAGAAGTAGCTGTGGGTATTCAAATAACATTTGTAGCTCTGAAACTCATTGCATTTGTCATTGGAGGTTAATGCGTATGGTCCATAAATGTCTAAGTAAACTAAAAAGTATCTCGGGCATCATGTCCAACCAACCCTAAATATGTCCCTTAGAAAAGTTATTACAAATCAATAAGCAGAAGATGAAACCTGTTTAATATGCCCAGGAATAGGCACACACACGCTTCTGGTGCACTGGTGCTGTGACTATAACTGTCTGAGACAGTGGAAAAGTTCTGTCCTGAAGGTACAGTGAGGTGACCACCAGCCACAGGTGGCCAGGGAACCCTGGAGACACTGCAACTTAACTGAGAAAATCAATATCAAGATCACCTAATTAGTCATGGTGGCTCATAACTAGCATACCAGACATAGTGCTCCTAGGAGAAAGAGGTCTTGACACAATGTACCATTCAGGGTCCTAGCAGATGATACAATTAATAGAGTTGTACTAAAACTGGTAACAGTGTATCACTTTATAGTAGCATGTCTAGAAGTGAAATGTATGTCCACAACAGCACAAAAGATGGAAAGGAATAATAACACTGAAGTGGTCTCTTAAGAAAAATAAGAAAAAAATAAGTTTTTAAATAAAACATAACCTTTTCACAAATACTGCTGGAACGATTGGCTGTCTGTCTATAGGCCATAGTTAATTTTGATGAATACTGTACACCTTATATAAAGTTATCTCCAAGTGGATTATATTCTTAAGTATAAGTGCAGAGCTATAAAACTCCATAAAACTATATGAGAAAATCTTTTTTTGTCCTTGTATTAGGGAAAGTTTTTGGATATTACACAGAAAAATGAAATAAATTAGGCTTGATCATAATCCCTGGATTTTGCTACTTAAAAGATCTAAACAAAATGACTCAGGGATGGACAAGAGAATATTCAGTGGTTAAGGAAACAAAATGGAATGATCACACCCTAGCAGTTATAGTAATCATGGAACATCATTTTACTCAAAGTTGACAAGAGCCCCAAGGAATGCTACCCCAACCCAGGAAGAGTAGTTTCGTCTGATGCCTGCAGCAACCACTGGCAAAACCATAGGAAATACCTTATCTCTCACTAACACTGGCTTCAGCCATGTGTCTTTGTGTCCCAGCTGGAAGGATCATGGGCCTTCAAGTCCATATGACACAGCCTTTCAGGACAAAAAAATAAAACAAGGATAGCAAGTGAACAGCAGGAAGCACTCCACGGATTCTACTCTCTTTGCCTCTGGACTC
This sequence comes from Ctenomys sociabilis, assembly GCA_004027165.1. Classification (NCBI taxonomy): domain Eukaryota; kingdom Metazoa; phylum Chordata; class Mammalia; order Rodentia; family Ctenomyidae; genus Ctenomys; species Ctenomys sociabilis. The sequence goes on along the minus strand of PVKA01005230.1, from coordinate 36,841 downwards.
TAATTTCAGTGTTTCCTTTTGCATTCCCATCACTGAAGAAATACAAAATCAAGCTTACTTTTGCAAAGTACTGTATGTTGTAGGCTGACTCATAGACTGTACTGAAGGACAAGCATTTTAGATTTTTCCCAGAGGTCATTCACCTTAATAAGGGGTGGAAAATCCATCTAGAGATGAAGGAGGATTTTCTCTGTGTGCTTGTTGCTATCCTGCTTTTATCTTTAAAAGCAGATTACTTTCTTAATTAATGTGCTGCAGATCTGTAAACCTGCATAGGTCTAAGACAAGACTAAGGAACTGGGAAATCCCCATACTGCCTGCGTTCCATTTTATTTCTGCCATATAGAGGTTCTTTACTCATATTTCATTGAGTGTGTTTGGTGGATAGTTCTATGTGGGCAGCCTTTGTCTTGTCCAATGTTTTAACTCCTTTCCCTCAGTATACCCTCCTTATACCATCTTATAATGCTGGCCCTCAGTTCTTGCTGAATAAAATTGATGAAGGCCTGTAAAGACTTCAGAGAAAAACTGCTTCTCACTTTTCAAAAGAACTTTGTATTTTTTTCTGCTGTTAACACTCAGACCTAGCTCTGGATGGTGAACGTGGATCCCTAGGAAAGGCAGCACACTCTTTTGCAGCAATAGCCTTATGTCAAATAACCGACACATTTCGTTTTGAAGAACATTGGTTCCTTGAAATGAAAAGGAGCATTTTCTTCACTGGCATCAATTTTAGTAGGACTTTGGGCTCAGATTTTCAGCTGTCTTTGTCCTACCTTAGTGGTTCTACCCTTTCCTGCAGAGTTCTTTATCCTTAATTGGCTGCCGTGGTTCACAGCCCTAGCGCGACAACTGGGCCACAGCACGGTGTGCTGGGGGCCCTCGGGTAACCCCAGCACTCGGGGGGATGCTGAAGCAGAGGGTTGTGCTGAGCTCAAGGCCAGTGTAAGCTATAGTAGTGAGTTCAAGACAGCTAGAATCACATAGCGAGATCCTGTCTCAACGAACAAAACAAATAAAAACAAAACAAAAGAAATAAAGGAAAATACCTTACAATCTTCTCACAGATTTTGTCCACAGCTAGGTCTGCTCTATACTTTTTCCGATAAGGTAGTAAGACTATTAATAAAAATTTATGGGTCTCCACCTGTGGTGAGTTGGACATTCCATACTTTAGGCATATATTTTTATTTACATTTATTTATATTTATATATAAGAGTTCCAGAGTAGTTTTACCTCCTTTATAGCTGCCAGGTTAGCCATATTCATGAACGCAACTGATCATGCAATGTATTTTTCTCTACTGACAATTAAATTCACATCATTTAGTACAAGAGTGAAAATTGTGATGCAGTGTTGTCAAAGCGTATAGTGTCCTTAATCAATGAGGTGACCTGTCTGGTCATGAACATCAAAGCAAACTAACTCAAGAATTCCCCCTCAAGACAGGAGCTGTTGCATTTGTGAAGGTTATGGCAGGAAGCCAATGGCATCCTCAACATGGTTGCAGCAACAGGAAATGAGAGATGACAGAGTTGAGGTGGCCAGAAAGTAATGCTTAGATCACTGAAATGTAATGTGAGTAGCAATAACGTGGGTTAAAATATACCATATGGCTGTTCTTCTCTGTGCTGTTTGTTCTGTTCTTCATTCTCCCTTATGTCTGCCTGATCTTAGGTTAGTATTTTTATCTTTTCTTTTCTTTTTTTTTTTAAATCATTTTAATGAGAAAAAAAGACAAAATAGCAACGAAACAGTTTCAGGGCAGGTAATAGGATTGTTATAAAATTAATACATTGCATATTGTTGTCTTTCTAGTAGCTATTAAGAGGATAAGATACAGACATGTATCTTGTCTAAACAATATTAATACAAACTTTTATTCTTGATAGGCTACAAGAAAGTAGCTATATATAAATCCTAACTGTCTTTTTTCCCATAATTTTATTGAAGAACAAATAGCAATGGGGCAGTTTCAAATCAAATTAGTAGGAAAAATTCAATAATTAATACACTGCATTTTGTTTTCTTAGTGGTTATTTGTTGTACAAGGTGCAGACATGATATTCTATTTACAAACGCTATTAAAGTGGATCCCTGTATTCATTGAATTAAGAGAATGTAGCTGTGTACCTTTTTGGTCAAAGCTGATTCTGTATTTCTTTTTGATTCTTTTTCTTTTCTCTTTTTTTCCCCACAATAAACGGTCCTTTACTTACACTTCTGTGTAGTTAGTAAGTTTGACACTAGGTTGCCTAGCAACTGGCAGTGTCAAAAGTTGTTGACTTGAGCCTTTCACAGCTTAGCATATTAACACAGCTTTACTTTTTATACCTTGTGGTTATACTTTTCTGCTGGATGGTTAAGACTAAGTAAAAGAAGACCTATATAACTAAAAATGTAACTTCTGCATCTGACAAGGTCAGTCAAATCCCCTCAGGATTTATGCTATAACCATGTACAGCACCTTGTAGATCTTATGTCAGTGTCAGCCATGTGGATGAGTCATGGCCATTGCCTGACCAACTTGCTCTCTGTGTAAGCCTGAGAGAATGTTTTCTCTCCATGTGACTCTCCTTAGGCACACTCTACATCATTGATCACTTTCCTCTGTGGCCTCATTATCTCCTTGATTAGAAAATTTGGGACACCACTGAGTAACAGGATGTCACAGCACAGGTTCTCTGACATTCTGAGTTTTCACTGATCTTGAAAGCCTAGGTCCAAAATATTGACTATCCTTGTAGCCCCTCTATTTCCCTAATTTTTGGTCTGCAAACTTTAGCTGTTAAACATCCAGAAGAGAAGCTTAATGATATTATTTCCCTATAGCAGAGGCAGTTGAGCTTAACATAACTATTTGTCTGAATATCACATACCTTAGACATAAGCCAGAACTGCTATTTTCCAACAATCATAGATATTCTAAAATTTAAATCCCTATAGAATGTGAGAAAACAAACAATTACACATTTTTACACAGAAATTTAGAAATCAAACCATATACAATTTTGTAGCAGGACAAACTTATGACACTCTTTTGTTTTTTATTTTCTTCTATTACCTCTTTTTTTTCAAATGTTTACTTTAACAAGAGTATAGCAATAATTGATATCTTAGAAGCCATATACATTTAGAAGACCAAATGACAGGTATTTGAAGCATGATTTTAGTATTAAACATTGCTATCCTTAGTGTAGTTGCTTAGTTCACAGATATCAGCTTATAGAGTCAGCCAGGGTGAGAATTCTATCCATTAACTGCTACTTTCAAAAATATGATGGAGAGTCTTAGGACCACTGACTTCACCATCTTGTTTATAGAAATGTGTGGTTTTGCCCCTGCCTTATTTTTCTCTCTTCATTGTTTAATCCTTAAGTTCTTGCTTTCCATGTAACTGTTTTACACCTTTCAGTTTTTATTTCTTCTTTTGAGTTCTTACATTAGGGAGACTACAACATTTACACATGTGAGTCTAGTTTATTTCACTTATGAATATATCTTCAATTTGCATCTACTGATATATGAAGGTTTCAAGTTTATTTTTCTTTATAACTGAGTAATACAACATTGTATAAAAACAAAACATCTTTTGCATCCATTCCTCAGGTCATGGCCATCTTGCTTGTATGCAAGATTTGGCTATCACAAATTGTGCTGCTATAAACATAGGTGCACATATATCACTGTGATATGATGTTTTTAGTTCTTTTCTTAAAATTCTCAGTAGATTAGTATTTTTATAATTAAATTTTATGAGTATCTTTGGTGTGTTGGTGGTGCCCCTTTGTCTTAGAGATTTACAGTGTTTAAATATTCACATTTAAGCTAGCACATCTACCTTTTTACCATTTTGTCTATATATTATAAGTACATAGTAATACCTCATATTGCCATATGAATAATATAAGTATCATTTAATAATGCATCATATATATCATATCAATGATATATATTATTTTATATAATAATAAGACTTTCATTGATATTCTTCCTTATTCCTTTCTTATACTTTGTTTTAGCCTCTACCTAAAGAATTTCCCTATTTTTTTCTTCCCTATTATCTTTTGTTTTCTTCTATTACCTCTTTTCTTTTTTTGCAAACATTTACTTTAACAAGAGTACAGCAATAATTGATATAACCTTAGAAGCCATACACATTGAAAGGACCAAATGACAGGTATTTCAAGCAGAATTTTAGTACTACACATTGCTATCCAGTGAAGTTTATTTCATTTGAAAGTGATTTAAAGTAAAATACTGTGTTAGCCTGTTGTTTAAAAGGAAAAGTGAGGGCTGCGGAGATGGCTCAGTAGAATAAGTGCTTCCTTGGCAAGTGAAGGGCCTGAGTTCAATCCCTGGTTCTGACAAAATAAATAAATAAATAAATAAATAAATAAATAAATAAATAAATAAATAAATAAATAAATAAATAAATAAATGGAAAAGTATATTCCATCCCTGGCATGCAGTGCTCCTCCCACCGCCCAGGGTACACTGAGAGTGGTGGCTACACTTGTAATCCCAGTACTTGGGAAGCTGAAAACAGGAGGATCACTATGACTCTGATCTGTGAGTGAGACCCTATAGACCCTGTACCAAATACAAAAAAAACACAGACTGGCACGGTGGTGCATAACTGTAATCCCAGTTCTTCGGAGGCTGTAACCAGGCAGATCATTCTGAGTCTGATCTAGTAGTAAGACCCTGGACACCCTACAGACCCTTCCTTAAAATGCAAAAATAAATAAATAAAATAAAAGGAAAAGTATAAGAGCCTGCCAGATAGCTCAGTGGATTAAAGCGCCAGCTAAGGCAAAGCACAGAAGATGGGCTTCGATCCCTAGCATGTCATGTTGACCCCGATCCTAGGGATTAAGGCTGGGCCTGGAGGAATGCACCTGTAATCCCAGCAGTTGGGAGGCTGAAATCAGAGGAATCACTATGAGTCTGATCTATGTAGTGAGACCTCATAGACACTGTGGATAGACCCTGCCCTAAATACATAAAAAAGGAAAGTGTAATATTGAGCAATATGATTGCATATGAATTAACCTCTCTATACTGAAATGACAAGTTTATAAGAAAATTTTAGGGGCCAGAGGGATGCCTCAGTGGAATAAGCGCTTCCCTGTTAAGTGCAAGGGTCTGTGTCCAATCTCTGGTTCCACAAAAAACAACAACAACAACAACAACAACAACAACAACAACAAAAAACACATTAATATGGCCTAAATGCTCATTATTTGTTCATGCCTTCTTCATTTTCTTTCTTTCTTTCTTTCTTTCTTTCTTTCTTTCTTTCTTTCTTTCTTTCTTTCTTTCTTTCTTTCTTTCTTTCCTTCAGGCAGGACTGGGGGTTGAACTGAGGCCTTTGTGCCTGCCAGGGAAGCACTTATTCCACTAAGCCATCTCCTTGGCCCCTCATTTTCTAATTGTTGTTATTTTAAGAAAACAGATCCTTGAGTAAATGAAACCTTTTATTAATGCAGAAACATTCAAAGGTAATTTTAAACTTCTAAACAGAGAACTCTGTTTTTGTTGTTTCATTATACTGAGTATTCTCCATGTAATGGCAAGCATCCGATTAGACAGTTTTTCTTCGGTGAAGGAAATATATGAAATTTAAAATCATACAAAATATTCATAACTGTTAGTTATTTTATACCATTACATGTTAAGTGCAAATCTATCTATCTGTCTGTCTGTCTGTCTATCTATCTATCTATCTATCTATCTATCTATCTATCTATCTATCTATCATCTATCTATCTATCTAAAATCTCATTTTTGTCTATGTTTTTAGTTTTTTTCCAAGGAGTCATTCTTCCTTTTTCATTAAAATTCATTTTATTGAGAAAAAATTTTAATAAGACAGTTTCAAAACAGGTTAGCAGGACAGGTACAATTATTAATATACCACATATTGTCTTCATAGCACTTGTTTGTCATACAAGATGCAGACAAGATGTCTTGCATAAACACTATTAGTACAAATTTTTCTTCTCATTCAACTAAGAGGAACTAGTTATATATGTAACCTAAGTAGTTTGTGTGAACAAATGATGAACATTTAGGTCATATAAAATTTTTCTTTTTTTTCTTTTTTTTTTTTTTTTTTGTGGAACCAGGAGTTGCAGGGCAGCCGGGCTGGGCTGGGGTGGATCTGGCTGAGAGAGTCTCAGAAGTTCTCACTCACTTGGCAGGCCTGGGTGCAGGGGCTTTAGGGGATTTCAGGGTGGGCTGGGCTCTTGTCTATGCTTTTATACTAACAGATAAAATAGTATATATTCATCCTATTTAACATATGCAATCTGTCATTTAAGTATGTCTTGAGGCAAGGTAAATATTGGAGAGAAATAGAATAGTATATTAGGTGGAAATGTAAATTTGGACAATCACTCTAGAAAATTGTATGGATCTTCTTCATAAAATTAAAACTAGAACAACCAGTGATCCTATAACCCAAATAAGGTGAAATCAATCCAAGACAATAAAATCAGTATGTTGAAGAGTTATCTGTCCGTCTTTGTCCATTGCAATCTTACAAGGGCAAGATCTACAGTCCCTGTAAATGTCTACCAGGGTATGAATGGATGAAGAAAATGTGGCATTTATACCAAATGAAATCATATATAGATTTATAAAAAGAAAGGAACTTTGTTATTTGTTACAACATAGATTTTTAGTTGTTTGGCTTTTTGAGACAGAGTCTCATTATACAGCTCGAGCTCACCTTGAATTCATTTTGTAGCTCAGGCTAGCCTGGAATTCACAGTGGCCACCCCTGCCTCTGCCTCCTGAGTGCTGATATTGCAGGTGTGCAACACCATGACCTGACAGCACAGGCAAACCTGTAGGACATTGAGAGAAATAAGCCAGGTGCAGAAAGACAGAGACTGAATGATCTCACCAATGTGTAAATCCTGAAAGTGTTGATCACATAATAGAATAAAATACTTCTCATTGGAGGGTAAAAGGATGTTGGAGAAATGGCGGTCACAGGAGGGATTCTAGTCTGGAGGAATAAATGCAAGAGACAACATTTCAACACAGGGGCATTCTATTTATAACAATGAACTGTGTTCTTGAAAATGTCTAGGAGAGTACATTTTAAATGTTCTTCCTTGAGAAAAAATAATTCTGTGAAATAATGCATATGTGAATTAGCTTTATAGCCATTACTCATTTATTTAATCAAAATATTAGCATATTATTCCTTTGAAGTCGATTATTGCCATTTGTGTAGAAGAAAATAAAAATAATTCACTGTCTTATACAATTAAAAGATCTACAGGATTCTTACTTTTGTCAAGATAAAGAAAGTATTTGTAATATTATCATAATGCTATAATACATACATTAAATTTTAAAATCCTCATTATGGATTTAAAGCATATTATAGCATAATATAGTATAATATCTCATAACTTTTTATACATTCTTTTTAGAATCTACTTGGAATAATACTTTTATCTACCCAAATAACCCATTTGCAAGTATATACTGTATTTCATAATTTATTTTACATCTTTCATCTTTTTATTGGGTTACTTTGTGAATTGCTTTTCGTATAATAAAACAAGCTTTTGTGTTTCAAAATTAACTATTTTTAGAATCACTTTTGTTACATATGCCTCCTTTTAGGTATCTTACATGCACGATCTGTCTGTGTGCATGTGCATTCAAAAAGGCCATTTTAAATTGTAGGTAAGAAATACATAAGTGATATGCAGGGTCTGTACAATGGCACAGGTATGTTCTCTCCACCCATCACCACAGGCCCACGGTTCAAGTGTTCTTCTGTGATAAAAGAGCTGGTACCTGCCAGGCTTTGCATTTAGTTTTCTTTCCCTTCTTCATAGTAGCACTAATAGGCACATATTCCTCTTGACCCCTACTTTATTGAAATATATTACCCATAAAATTATAATCTTTTCAGAAGGAACAATTTTTCATGTGAAAAATAAACATAAAATCTGACGACTACATCCTTAAATAAAATGGTACTTGAGAAGACATTGAACTTCACATTTCAAAAACTTGCATTTTTCACTTTATGGTATCTGTTTTTTTTTTTTTCTCAGATTCTAGTGTAGAAGAATAAAAATTACTTAGGGTAAAAAAAAAGCTGGGAAATTAGAGGCCACTTGTTAACGCATGCAGTTTATTTTTCATCTTGTAAATTTCTAGTATATTTAGCAAAGTGGGTAAATAAAACTTCCATTTTTAAAGTTGGTAAATTAGTTATAAGTTGGTCATGTCAATAATATCAGTTTTCAAATTCAATATTCCACTTATGAAGCAGTCTGTTAGCTTTTATATTTGGCTAATAAAAATTCTGTATTAAATAAAATGGATATATGTAGGTGTATCTGATCAATTTGAATTAGAAATAATCTCTCTAAGAACTGTTGGGAAATTTTGATGTGATTTGTGTATCAACTTTGAGAAAGAAATTTAGAAATCCACTTTTCTCAAAACTTCTGAAAAGAAATATTCTTGCAATTCATTTTGGTTATGCCCATACATGGTTCCTTGAATAATTACTTTAACCAAATTTCCTAAGCTAATAGTGTTGAAACTTCAGAAGTAACGGTTCATTCATCAGAACTAAACTATAGACCATAAAGTTGTAATTACATAGTTATAATCTGTCATTGAAATCTTCCAGGTAATATAAGAAGAGTACATAGAGTCTTTCTGAATTTTGATGTATCATGGTTTAAAGTTTTTTCCACAATACTTCTTAGATGGGATAATGAAAACATATGCTGAGATGTTTAAATTTTAAAAAATTATAACAGTAAAAGAAATGTTGTAATTAATCTCCCTCAAAATACTCCCATTTGCTTTAAATGCACTTATTCCATATGAAGCAGTTACTGAAGTCTTCTTTCAGGAACGCCTTCATGAGGTGTGACCCAAAACCCAGTGAGTCCCCCGGCCAAGGCTCATCCAGTGGAAAGTCAGGCCCAGGGAAATGGTACGATGTGTCATCATTGAGGACAGATCAAGCACCAGGCAATTCTTGTCTTTTCCCCTAAAGTCAAATTGAATATGAATGGTGAATATCTGGAAGCAATTCAGAGCACTGAAGCAGCCATGGAAGCCCAGCTGAAGACACTCATGGAAGAGGAGTTTCAGACCGCTTCAGAGAGTGGGAAGCGTGATGGGAGTGTGTTTGAAGCAAGGAGATTACTGGCAATGTTTCCTTTACTGTGATAGATTTTTTTAAAATTTAAAATTCAACATAGACGCTCCAGTGGCACAAGTGAGTCTGTGGTACTTACAGAAAATTCACTGTATTTCTTGACCACACCTTGTATATTTAAAAAGCAATTATAAATAATACTTACAATGAAAACTGAGGCTGGGGAGATGGCCTAGTAGAATAAGTGCTTCCCTAGAAAGCACAAGGGCCTGAGTTTAATCTCTGGTTCCACCAAAAAAAAAAAAAAAAAAAAAAAGGAAAATTAAAAAAAGTTTCAAGCTGTCATTTTGCATAATCAGTAAACCAGAGGAGTAAAAATAAGGAAAAATAATTAACGATCTTCCAACTTAGTAGCTATGTCATGAATAACAAAACTTAGACATTCAGGTATTTTTAACAAGCCAGTAATATGCTGCTTCTAATGAGGAAGTGCATGTATTTCTTGATTGTTTAACAAAGCACATTCCATCCAGAGCATTTCGTAGTATAAGTGAATATTCTTTTAAATGAATATATTTTTCACATGGCTGGTTTTTACTTAAAACACATATATCCCCATTATGTTGGCTAAACAGTGGGAGTCTTCCTATCAAAAGATTGTCCTGTATTATTTCTGACATCTATTTGTCTTCAGATTATCAAACACTACATCTCAAAAGATTTAATCAGTGATCTGTACAACAAGAATGTTTTATACTCTGCCTTCCAAACAAACTTCTGTTATTCTATCTTCCACGAAGACTGAACAAAAACTAGCAAAAGAAATTTCTATAAAGGAAATGAAATAAAGAATATTTATGCAGGTGCTCACTTCTAAACATCAAGGCTTAAATCGTATTTATGAATCTAAAATCCTTTGCATGTGTGCATCTGTGTTGCCAGGAATGTCAGGATCTATCCTCCTTCACTTAACCTTAAGCCTCTCTTTATTAAATGTACCCTAGTTTTCTAATGCAGTAAGTCCAAGTTTTTGGCACAAAGAGAAACTACTATCTTTCTTTAAGCCACTGAATGACAGAGAGTGTGGATCTAGGCTCTGAGAATACTAGAGTTTAGGAGGTTTCTGAAGAAACAGAACAGTCAGGGTGTACATACGCACACACGCATGCATGCACACACATGCACAGGCACACACAGACATGCACACGCATGCACGCACTGGCATTCCTCATAGATGAGACTGAATAGGTTGTGAAGTTCCGGAGAGCTTCTGACATGATACCAGCACCCCGGAACTGCCAAGCCAGCCTTAATGGCTCTTCATTTCTGAAGATTTGTGAACAAGTGGAAATTTCTTCAAGAAAGTCTATTTTCTTTCCATATTCTCTTTGTTCATTCAAGGTATACCAGTATTTTTGACGCTGTGGAGAAGCTTCTCAGAGATTAACTTAGCTTTTTTTATTCTTGGAGAGCAAGTCTGAATTTAACTCTATGTGCAAAAACAAAGCTTGTTTGAACACAAGACATTAATTGCATTCATCTTGTCAAGAAACTGAAATGAAACATAAATTTGCCTTAATTAAACAATATTTCCACAAAGCTAATTATTAGTATCTAATTAGCATTAGATAATATTGTGATGTGTCACTTTTTTGAGAATTGAGTGAATTATTTTATTCTCACAACAAATTACAAAGAAGAAAAATTAGTCCCATGAGGTTATTAGAGGGATTCTCCTTCTAGTGATAGTCTTTTTCATGAACACAGTGTAAAGAATACAAATAGTACAACTCTTTTAATGCATTCTGTAATTATAACACATTTTATATGATTGCAACTACTGCTGTTGATTCCTCAGAAGACTAAAATGCATTGCTTGGCCATGTAATCTGCTCCAACTCAGAAAATAAATGTGGCTAAAATTAGAAGCAGTAGTTTGTAAAGAATAGAAACAAGGATCCTGAGAGTTCATCTGCTCCCCCACGCTGCCTTCAGTATGGGATACGGATCATCCAATTGCATCTGGAAAGTCCGCAGAGACAAAAATATTCACATTCAAAGGATGTGGCTCTAATTATAAAAGCTACTTGTACACATAAAGTGTAAACACAACTGGATTCCAAAAATCAGACAAAATCTAAAGAAAGTAGATTTTATCATACTGTATCACTTGGCAGATCTCTTCTAAAATATTTGTATTGGTACATATCTGTAGTACAGAGTAACTATTTCGCTGGAGGAGTTGCTGTATATCACACATCCTAATCTTTTTCCTCTTGCTCTGCCCTCTTCTCTCTTCTTCCATCTGTAGGCCAGAAATTCCACATGCTCTCTCCTCTCATTAGTCCCACTGAATTTGTTAGGTCAGTTGGAGTTTTTTTTGCTGACTTCTGTATAAATATATTGTTCACCATTTGTCCGAGTAAAACTAGCCCTTAAATTCCAGGTGCTTTTTTCTTTTCTTTTATCACATAAAGTTTTCGTGCAGTGCTTGCTTCCCATGCATTCTTCCTGGTACCCTCTGGCAGCAGACCTCAACCACTCTGTTTGGGAACACTGAAAACCCACTCAACCCAGTTTTTCTTTTTTGTTTTAATCAAGCATTTTTTATGAAGTATCCTTTTCCATCTTCCTGTCTTGTTTCTATTATCAGAATATTTAAAAATCTTATGTATATTGTTTTTCTTTTTTAGGCATCTGAAGTTATAATTTTGACAATTGCAGTGCAATTATTATTCTATTTTTAACAGTCCTTGCCCAATTGTCTTCCATTTCTCATTCCATGTGTGTATCAGTGTCACGTCATCATGACTAAATATGGTCTAAGTAAACTGACAATCTTAAACACATTTTTCTATGTTTTTTAGTGTTCCTACCTCTCTTCATACTAATATCTGTTCCTTGAAATGTCCCCAGCTCCTCCTAATTATTTAGGCCTATTGTGATTTCTTGGTGTACAAGCCTTCTTTGAAATTTACATTTAGGGTCAGCCAAATAGCTCAGGGGATTAAAGCATCTGCAAGCAGGATCAGGGGCCTGGGTTCGATCTCTGGGCCTACCATGCCAGCCTCACCCCTGGGGTGTGCTGAGATGGCAAGTGAGACAGGGTGTGGTGGTTTGCGCTGTAATCCTGGCTCTTGGGAGGCTGTAAACAGGTGGATCACTATGAGTCTGATCTAGTAGTGAGACCCTGGACATCCTGTAGACCCTTCCCTAAAATACAAAAGCAAAGCAATTTACATTTTGTATTCTATATTATATCTAAAAAATTAATTGTGATGTGCTGTACTGTTTTCAAACTGACTTACTATGAGTATCTTATGACTCTCACACAATGAACTTCTTAATCATGGAGATTATACTGAATAATTGCACAATTGCCTCTTGCTCTTTCACCCCAGCACAGTTCAGAAAACACTGGAGATGCTTAATAAATGTTGATCCAATTAAACAATCAGTTTGTCCACTGAAGGCATTAGCAAATATTTACTAGTCTTCCTGTCTTCCCCTATAACTGTTGTTCCTTTTTTGCTTAATTACAAAATAACTCCTTAGAGACCATTATCCCTCTTGACACTGAGCAAGATCCTTATGATAGAGGATCAGATGCATAATATATATTCGTTTGGTTCTGTCTACTTTTTTACTTTTATTTTAAAAATTGTTGGTATATGTTTGAGATACACAGTGGATCCATTCATCATGGAGTACTGATACAAATACATATACACACCGTGTCTTGTTCCTTGTTACTTCTTCCCCTCTTGTTGTTTTCTATTACATATCTAGCTGCTAAGAGAAAGAAAATCAGAAACTGTTAGAAAAACTGAAGTCTTAGAGTTATAGGGGACTGGAGAGATAGCTCAGCAGCCTATGTACCTGCCTGGAAAGCACAAGGGCCTTGGATCGATCCTGGGTACCATATGCCATGCCAGCTTGGAACCTTGGGAGCTCCGTGTTGGTCAACGAAATCAGGTGTGGTGAGTGGGATGGGCTGAGACAGGAGGATCACTACAAGTCTGGGCTGCATAGCAAGACCCTGTACCAAATAAATAAATAAATAAATAAATAAATAAATAAATAAATAAACAAACAAATAAATTAAAAGAAGAAGAATTAGATTTATGAATCACAAGCGACAAATTCAGGAGCCAGAGGAAGTGATACCCCTAAATCAGAGTCAGGATATGAAGATAAAATAAATATTATTGAGACCTGCATAAAGGAATGATATTTAGGTGAAGTGTGGGTGAATATCCTGAGATAGTTGCATCAATAATTATAGTCCATAATTTCCACAAAAATAAGGCTTAGAAGCCAGATCATGTATCTATCTTGCTTTTGTATGCGACAGAAGTGATCCGAACCACTGGTCCCCGGTAGCAGGGCCTCTGCGCATGCTGGCGCTTGGTGGTCGGCTGCCCTGCTCCTTATTCCCTCTACAGGGCTTAAGGGCTGCGCACAAAGGTCTGTGGTCTCACAGGAGAAGCACGTTCCCTCGCAGTCTTCTCAGTTTTGGATGTTACACGCAGACGCACCCCAGAGACTTCCCGCTGCCAGCGCCAGCGCACTTTACGAGCTGCTCAGGGCGAGGCAGTAGAGGAAAGCAAGCCTGTGAAATCAGCTAATGTGTTTTCCCCTGTTCAAAGGCAGTCAAGGATTTGAACACATGATGTTAAATGCATGTTCTCCCCATTGCTGCAATTTGAAAGCCTTAGATGCTCAATTAGCAATTGCTAATACAAAATTGCATAAATATTTATTAAACATCCCAGTTATTAATTTTTATTATTTCTAACACATTACCTAAATGTAATGTGTTATGTAGTGTATAAATTACTTTAAGAAACAAATATTCCTTTTCTGAAATTCAATTTGTAGCTTATTTTTTAGGATAAGAGAAAGCTAATTGAAATAGCTCAACCATATAAATTAAATTAAAATTTAATTCTTATTTTTGAAAAATCTCAGTGTAAACAAAGGATAACCTCACATGCATAATGAGGTACAGGATTAAGACAGCTGTGTAGTTAATTCAAGCTAAAAATCTCCTTTTCTCTAACTTTAATATTTTAAGCAAAAGTACTGAAGTCTAACTTTATTTGGAAAACACTTTGGCTTTTAATGGAACATTCCATATATGACCATATTTCAGTGCAAATACTGACATTACTTTTTGAAAGAGGTTTGTAATTTAAATTTTAGTGTTGGTCATGTTTATTAGGTTTATGGACATTTATTTCCATTCTTCTCTTAATGCAAACAGCCATGGATGAAGGAATTAGGGATTAGGGACTATTTAAAGGAAAGAAATGTTTACACACACTCACCCTTCACAGACATATTCCTTAAACACAGCAGTTAGCCTTATTTTGCATGTGGCAGCTTTGGAAGCCACATTTCGTGGCTTCTCTCAAGTTTCTTCATGTCGCATATGTCCTTTAACAGGTAAGAGAGATGACTATCAGAAGCCAAGTTAAGGGCTGTCTGAATAGTATTTTATTTTTCTTACTCTTAAGCAAGATGTCTATTGCTATGCAAACGAGCTTCTTGTGTGCTAAGGTGATATGAGTGATAGGATGCAGTGATTCTCAACCTTAGCCTGTGTAGATGTTTTAAAAACTGACCACTTGTGCTTACCATTCTACTGAACTTAAATCTTTGCTAGTATGTCCCAAGACATCTATGTGTTTGTAATTCTTCCCAGATGAGCTCAGTGGATGACAGGGCTGTGAAACCACCCAAAGATGGCTAATTTAAGTTAAAAGTAGCACATAATGGGGCAACCCTTGAAAACACACATGAGCCTTTATTTCAGTGTAGACCTTTAAGTTAAAGATTAATGGCTTAGATTTGCTATTTTTAAAACATCTTTTATATATCTATGTATTTGGTACAGGGTCTCACTGTGCACCTCTGAATCGTGGTGGTCCTCCTGTCTCAGCCTCCCCAGCACTGCTATTATAGGTGTACACCACCCAGCCTGGTTTTAGTGGCAGGGTCAGCATACCATGCGGTACTGGGGATCAAACCCAGATCCTTGAGCTTGACAGGCAGGCGCTTAGACCACTTAGCTATATCCCCAGCCCTTTCATTGTCTTTATATCAACTACTTTACTTTATTGTTAATGAGAGTAACTATACATTCAACATTTTTTCCTCTATCCCAAATTTGAACGCATTGTAACAGCTCTTTGGAAATGGCATCATTGTGCAGGACACAAAGAAAGCTAGAGATGAATTGTGATTAAACGCCACTTCCTACATCAAAAGTGTCCTTTACAGTTCGGGACAAAAATCTAACTGGTAAAACAGTGCTTGAGAATATATTTTGAAAAATCAGGCAATAATGTGAATTTAATTTCTTGTGGGGTAAATAAATACAAAAGACAGTTAGAAATGTGATTTATTCGCAATACCCAGAAAAACATAAAATGTATATGGCAAAATGAAAAAAAGAAATTCTAGGGTTTTTTGAAAACAAAAAAGATGTTGTATTCTAGCAAACAGGAAATAATCACAGGAAGGAAATGATATTTTTTTTTTCTAGTTAATGTAACCTAAGAATTTACTTTAGAGTGATGGTTTTGTTTTTAAATTATAGGGCAAGTATTCTGATTTATCATCTATGTTCTCCAAATTATTTAACTCTACTGAGGGGACAGTAAAGCCTTAGTGGAGCCTATGTCCCACCTAGAAAAACAAGGAAGAGCTGTGAGTGACTCAAATATATTTCGGGAGCACGGGCGCTGCAGAAAAGCTACATTGAGTGGCAAAGAGATCTATGCTTTAGGGCGCCTCTGGTTGCTGTTGTCTTAGTCAGGGACATGCGGGGAGTGGTTGCCTCTCTTTCCAACTGGCCAGCAGACAGCTGGTATTGCTCAGCTCCCCCTCCCCATAGGATGATCTCCACTTCAAGGCACAGCCTTTGACCTAAGCAGATTAGTGTAGACCTGTCAAGGACACAGCCAGCTCGCCACTGTGCCTCTTCCTCCTCCTCCTCCTCCTCCTCCTCCAGCTTTTCAAGGAAGAGATTTGGCTCCAAATAGGACACTAAGCTTTTCAGCCTCTGCTTATTTACCTAGTCAGCAGGATGCAGTGTCTCTGGGTGCTTAGTGGACTCCTGGGGACCCAGGGGAGAAACAAAAGCAAGAAGTGGCAGCCGGTGCAAATGTGCAAGCCTGTGCCATTAAAGGAAGCAGTTGCTAATAAGGGCCTGTGAGACCCAGGTTTCCTTGGTTTCCATGACAGTTATTAGGTACCATAGAAATTGAATTGTCTCCCACAATTCTCCTAGGGGAGGGGGTGCTCTAGTGACAAAGCACTACAGTTATGACGAGCAGTAAATCGTCCTTTTGAGAATACAGTATTTACTCCCTGGATTATTTGCTCTTGCGTTTCTTTTAAACTCCTTTTTCGAGGTGCTTGACATTTTGGCCAGACAACCCTGGCTTCTGCTGTACAGTGTCTCAAACACTATTTTTCCCCTTTTTATTTAGACTTGAGCTTGGCAAAGCAAGGATATGAACAATTGTGCAGGTGGGCTACTCAGGGCGAGTGAAGAAATCAGGCATCCAATCAGGGATTGGCAGCCTGCAGCTGTGCCACTATGCCCCTCCACCAGATTTCCGTAATCCCAGCCCTGGAGACTGCCAGCAATGGGAGAAGTTCAATGGGCAGAAACAAAGAGAAGAACAAGGAAGCCGAGGTAAGAGGAGCATTGATTTGACACAACAGCAGACCTGAGCCAGTGCAGTCAGTGCAGCTCTGCCCCGACAGGACACAGCAAAGGTTTAAGAGCAGCTGGGTTCCAGCTCTCTGTGTGTGATGGTAGGTAGACAAGAAAAGCAGCATTCGCTACTAGCAATGGTGCATGAAATGTAACCTCTTTTCTCAATGAAGCAAGGCACCAAATTCATAAAGATATTCGCTATTTTTCACAGATAAAACTTCAGCCTCTTTTTTCTGAACAATGGGCAGAGTCACTTTTAAGTTTCATGCTCCTGGGGTCCAACCTGGATGTCCTGTTGCTGCTGTCAATTTGCAGACCTGGAGCAGTTCATGTGCGCTAGTTTTTCACACTGCCTATGCAACTACAGTGCTGAATATAACTTTCTTGACTAAGCAGCAGAGATGTCAAGGAGCAAAAAAGCTGAGACACCCAGTGCAAAGCAGGAGTTAGTTCCTCACAGAATCAGTTACTCCCACTCCCTGGTGTTGCACGGAGGTGCATGACTTGTGTGATGTCTGTTTATCTGTGTTTTGTTCTTCATGAAAAAATCATTATTTTATACTTAACATACATTATAATCTTTAACTTATTATGTTTGTGCTTCTGTTTGGAGTGATGTTTAGCAGCTTTTCATGGAAGTTGAACTGCTTCAAAGAGCAGGTGCTGGGCTTTCTTTTTTTTTTTTTTTTTTTTTTTTTTTTTTTTTTTTTTTTTTTTTTTTTTTTTTTTTTTTTTTTTTGTCTTTTTGAGACAGTTCAGGCTGGCCTTAAGCTCACTTTGTACCTCAGGCTGGTCTCGAACTCACAACAATCCTCCTGCCTCGGCCTCCCGAGTGCTGGGATTACAGGCATGCGCCACCACGCCTGGCTTGGGCATTCTTTTTGTAATGCATTTAGTTGTTACAGGGTCTCACTATGCTTCTTGGACTTATAATGATTCTCCTGTTTTTAACCTCTTCAGTGGGCATATGCCCAGTCCATCCTGGGGTCAGGGCTGTTGCTGCATGTGGTGCCAGGATAAATTGCAGTCCCTGAGCTTGCCTAAGCTTGCCTAAGCAGCTACTGTAGTTTGCTGAGCTACCTAGTTGGCTTGGGATGCTGGGAATTTATTTCAAATGCTTTTAAGAAAGGAATTAAGTAAAGTAAAAAAAATGGTAAAAATCACCTAAGTATTGTTGTGTTCTGCTAAAAGCGAGTTTGATACAGTATGCCAGACACTGACAATTTTGTGTCTTTAGCATAACTACTGTCTAATCCTCACATGTCATTAGCTGTGTAGGAAAACTTTCTCCATCTCCAGGTTGGTTAATTCTTTTTCCAGGATATGTATTAGGAACAGAGGAAGCAGGAAATGAAGACAAAAGAAACAGAGGCCATAAAAGTGGGCTGTGCCAAGTAGTGCCTGAGAGGAAAACAGCAGTGAACTTAAATGCATTGCAATTCGTAAAAGTCACTTCTAGAGTCTCTCTACTTTGCGTGCACTGACTTTAAAATGTCCTTCAAAAGAAATACATTCTGCTGTCCGGAATTCATAGAAACTTTAGTAGAATTTTCTGATCAACTCCTACAAGAGACACCTTTACTTTGGTGATTTCTCTGTCATTCCTATACAAAGTGTTTCTAAGAATGAAACATTTTTGGAAAAAGGAATGTCTTAGCTCAGTGGTAATAGGGAATAGTTCTGTAATGTGTTCTTTTCTTATGATTGCTAATGTAATTGTTAGAATATCTAAAGGCTACCATTTCAGTTTATTGGTGTGGGGTAAGGGAAAAAGAGAACATCGATCTATTGGGAAAATAGTTATGAAATACCCAAAGCAAGACTTTCAAAACATTACACACAATCTACTCATATTTGAAATCTTTGGATACATTTAAAATGTACTGGAAAATATTTCATATAAAAATATCGTATAGTTTTGTTTAGATTGTGGAAGGATCAAAAATGAAAATATTGTTGTAGTTTTAGGTCTTCATCAGAAACCTCCTGCTACTGAGTTCTAGTAGGCATAAAAGCAGTACAGTGGTTCACCTCTTGGTGAGTGCAAGGCCAACAAACACAAGCAAGAGATAATGACATATGGCCTACAGCAGGCAAGGAGCGCACTGGAATTTATTTGCAAAGCAGAGTTCTCCCCGAAGAGAGCAAGGCGTTTTCCCTGGGGAGACTCATTCATCTACATAGGAAGTTCCATCACAGGTGAAGGCAGGCACATCCTTGAGCATGAGCGGTTGACGTCATAATCCTATGATGAAGAACAGTTGTCTGACCAAAACACTTATGTTTGTAGACTGTGTTTCACCGTGAGCAAAGTTTTTTTTTCTTTTTCTAAACATCCAAAACCAGTGACTGGCTGTTAGCTGAGTCTGTGTGTTTCTCCCATGAACCTTAGCTGAAACAAAAAGGAAAACAGCTTAGAGAACATATTAACAGTTGTTTGAAAGGGTGGTGACTTTTCTTCAGTAAGTACAAGGCCTTGTCTCTGAAAGTGCCTGCCTCCCCTAGCCATTGACAATATTTCACAGCAGGAGTCAGTGGGCCTAACAGGAAAATTAGGTGAATTCTGGAAAAATGAAGGGAAACTTGCAGCCCCCACAGTGTTTTTAGGAGATGTAGTTCTGAATGTCAGAAGACGAAGCACTTCTTCAATTTGAAATACCTCTAGGTTTTCTATGGCATGAAGTTAAAAGATGTTTTGAAGGAGGTGTTTGAAATACATTATTAAATTTTGTAGGTCATTAACTTACTTTTTTGGAGAACTGGTGGAGAAGAATGGTGAGGGTCATTTAAGATGTATGGATCAAGCAACATACATTCTGTGCCTTAAAGAGCAAGCCACACTTGTACTGTATCATGACTTCTGTGAGCGATAGTTCCTTCTAAAGGGAAATAAAATTCCTTCTACTTCTGTGAACATTTTTTGGTTGAACAAATGAGAAACATCTTCCTCTGACATTTCCTTCACGTGTTTTGATAGCCTTAAGATTATGCAAAGAACTCGTATGTACACCAAGGAAATGATCCAGTTACAGAATACAGAATTTGCTGATTTGCCAATATAAATTTCTGTTGCACAAGAAAGTAAGACTCTTGAAATAATTAAATTAATATATTTTTATTTGATTTTGTTTGGCACATGAAAGAAAAAAAAAACAATAGAAAAGTTATTAATGCACATCTTCTTATAGTCCAGAAGACCTAATCTATAGAGTTAACAGATAAATGTTTTGAAAGATCCTAACTTCAAGTATAGCAACAGGTATACACTTTGACATATTTTGCATTCTATGTTCTAATTATATATGTATATAACCTTGGAAACACACACACACAAAAAGAAAACAAAGCATGCTCCGCTTCTGTGGAGTTGATGTTAGGGTGACAGGAGAGATATAGTTTCTCTTGTTGAGACAGCAGCTCTAGACATTTCTTGACATTTAAAGGACAGCGACTTATACTACTTCGTTCTTGAGCAGGAAGTTTTATCATCACAACCAAAATTTTATTTGCACAATCAGAGTTACTACCAACATCACTTCAATTACTTATGAAGTTGTGGATGTAATGGAACACAACCGGTCAAATTTACTAATTTATATCTGAAGATAACCTATCTTAACCAAGTGATAGAACATTGGAGTGCAAGTTTCAGAATGCTCAAGAAGAGAAATTAGTAATTATACCAACTTTGGTGTAGTACAATCAATATGGAAATTGATTGGGGAATAATTACACTTTTTCTGTACCCACTATCAAACCCAGACCTTGCACTTGCTTGGCAGGTGCCTCCATGGCCGAGCCATCTCTCTGGACTGGATTGGGGAATAATTAACCTGTTACAGGGGAAAACCATGACCTTAGGAAAGGTTTAGGAGAAGTAACCACTACAAAGAGTTTAAACATTCCATCCAGACATGATGGCACAAGCCTGTAATCCCAGCATTTGGAAGGCTGAGGCAGAGCAATGGTTTCAAGTTTAAGACCAGCCTGGGCTACAAAATGACGGCAAGGCCAGCTTGAACTGCATAGTAAGACCCTATCTCCATAAGATAAAAAGAAAACAAAGAGTTTAAAAGTTACAAATTTCTTATCCTCTAGTTGTGTGTTAGACAGTTTTACTTGTCTACTTTGTTAAGTGAGTCACTTTTTCCCTATTAACCCATTCTTTCATTTTTTTTTTAAGCTAGGTTAATGGCATCTGTTAAGCTGTAATCAATTTATGTTAGAGATTTGAACCTAAAGAAAATCTGTGTTATAAAAGAGGGGTGAATTTTATTAATCAAATTGTTAGCCTTCTGAGGGTACCTGAACTTCCTACACTATACCTGGAAATTATATCCATTGTATATATATATATATATATATATATATATATATATATATATGATTGTACACATTTAATAGTTCATGGGACTCCAGGACATAGTATTTTAACTTGCTGGAACTGTTAAGAAAGTATAAGATTCACTGTGTTTCAAATGTGGAGACAACAGGGACTGTATTAAGGCCCTTACTAGCACCTGCTTCACATGATGCCTTAGCTCTGTCAGTATATGGAGTCCCAACCTGAGATGATGGGAGTCACAGAAGCAGAAGGAAGAAAACCCCTCCAGGGTTTTCTTTCCTGTCTTTCTTCATGTTCAAGTTTATCCTATAGCAAAGGGACTTTAAGACCAAAAATTCTCTTTGTTTTTATGTATTTTCTTTTACCTCTTTAAAAGATTTGATTAATTAATTAATGTGGTACAGGGTCTTGGTGCACAGCTCAGATTCATAGTATCTCAGGCTCCCCAGGTGTGCAGCAACGCCCACAGGGCACAGCCTGAGGTAACAGGGATTGATCCTGGGTCCTTGCACTTGCCAGGCAGCTGCTCAGACCACCCAGCTATTGCCCAGCTCGTCATTGCTTTTATTATATTGTGATAGTTTCAAATTTTTCATTTTTTTTTTCAAAGCATCTGCTAAATTGGATTAAAGCACCTGCAAGCAGGCTCAGGTTCCAGGGGTTCGATCCCCAGGCCTGCTGTGCCAGCCAGGCCCCTGGGGTGTGCTGAAAGGACAAAGGAGACTGGGCGTGGTGGTGCACGTCTGTAATCCCACCTCTTGGGAGGCTGTAAACAGGTGAATCACTATGAGTCTGATCTGGTGGTGAGACCCTGAACACCCTGTAGATCTTCCCTAAAATAAAAAACAAAACTTCTGCTAAGTGTCTTTTTCTTTTGCTTAGAATGTATTGCTCCTATGATATGAAAGGGCCATCCTTATTTTCCTTTAAGTAGCAGTGGATCTGTTACTTCAAAATTTCTTAATAATCCTCAAAGAATTGAAGAAATGTACTTCTGACTTCTTCATGTGTATCTTCATTGTGGACATAATTAATGAAGATTAATTAACTCTTAGTTAAAGACAACAATGTCACAAAACATTCTATTTTTAATAAGTATGTGTTTGCTGCGCATGTTTAAATTATATGAATTTGTTACATATTAGAAATCCATCTTTTTCATCCTTTTTTCTCTCCTTCTCCATCCTGCATCTCTTGAACCCTTGCTGTTTGAGAAAGACCTTTCTCCCTACCTCCTATTATTTATCTTTTATTTTGCTCTTTGCTTCTATTTGGGTTTCTCACATAAGGAAAACCATGCAATATTTAAGGTTGTGTATCTCACTTCACTTAATATTAAGTTTTCAAGGTGCATCTATTTTCCTACAAATGACTAAAATTTATAGAAATCCAGTAATAGCAAATGCTGCTGAACTTACAGGAATAAAGGAAGCTTTCTACACTGTTGGTGGAAGTGCAACTTATTACACCAACTATGGAAGTCAGCATAAAGATTTATTAAAAGCTGAAGCTAGAAGGCCCAGCTATTTCTTCTTAGGTATCTTCTTAAAAGATTTGAAAACATCATATTACAGTGATACACGCACAAGCATGTATATAGCAGCTCATTTCATAGTAGAAAAGTCTTGGAAACAGTTTATATATGTCCATCTGAAGAGGAGTGGATTAAAAAAATGTGATGTTTGAACACAATGTATTACTACTCTACCATACAAAATCATTTGACCTCAGAGTATAGCTTTAGAATTCAGACCACTCTGACATCAAATCCTGAATCTTTTTGAAAAATAATATATCTAAGCTTTTTGAAATACTCTGAGAAAATTTTTTTTAAAGAGCCAGGAGTAGAAGGTCCTTTAAAAACTTTTTATCTTGATTCCACTATTGAAGCCTTTATAGAATAAAGTTTCAAACTGTTATGTACCTAGATCATGCTAAAATTGGGGCAAAATACAATTCTTCAAAATGCTCAACTTTGAATAGTAGTTTTAGCTTGTTTTTACAATGTTTGTCCAGGACTCACAAGTTTGGTGAAATATAAAATTTAAAGATAGTATTCATTTCATTCAACTTGAGAAAATGGGGATAATATTAAATAATGGGCCAAATAGTTCAATAAGATGAATATGAGACTGATATTTAGATCTGACATGGAACTCTAGTTTGAACAGAACATTGTAGGCCTGTAGGTAACCCATGTAAGGTCTGAAGATTTCTCTTTAAAAAAGCATATTTAAAACAGGCCTTGTTGAAGAAGATAATAGCTTCCTTACCTTCCCCATTCCTCCTCTGACCACACATAGGCTCAGCACACTCTGCACACAACAGAAAACAATTAGTTAAGAGCGAAGGTGATGAAAGGGGAAAAATTTTATTATGATGAACTTACTGATTGGGAGATGGAGGAGCAACGTCCTAAGGAGTCAGCCGGCTGGGAAGGTGATTAAAGCTTGGTTTGTACAGGAGATGGGTGACCACAGACAGGTGGCTGCATTCACACAGCTTGAAGGCTTGTGGCCAAGTGATGTTCATCTGATCCTAATCTCTAGCCTGGAGATGCTTCTCAGTTCTATAAATCTCATGAACAAAATACCATTTCCTACAGTTATTCTTGTCATGGATTAGATAATTTAAAATCAGTGCTTAACATACTACACAATGGACAGGCTAGAATGGGTAGCTGCCCTGATAGCCTTATGCTAATCAGCAAACTTGTGCCAAATAAAGAAAACATTCTTCACCTGATGATTATGGAAGACTAAACCATACCAGTGCTCAGTATGGGAGCTGCTGTCAATGCACAGCTCCACCTCTTTAACGATCATATGGTCCTCTGGTCACACAGAGGGCACCTTTGTCTTCAAGGGCATGTTGGGCTCAGACCAGATAGTGCTAAAGAGTGAGGCCTCCGCTCTAAGTGAGCATCCACTGCTCCTGCTCCATATCAGCCTTCTTCAGCGGTCAGAGCACCAGCCTTCCCCCTCTTCCTCATCAGCCATGTGATTTTGGATGACCTTGATTGGCTTAAAACAGTCATATATCACAGTTTCCTACGATGGCAATTGATCTAGAGAGTGGATATATAAGTGGATCAGAATCAATGACACATATGGAGCATTTAGTGGGCTTTTAGAATAAGTTATATTGATACTGAAAGATTGCTTCAGATGCTGAAAGTAATTTGGAGATAGGCAAAAGAGAGAGAGAGAAAACATAGTATATAGATGTTGGTTGAGCTAGCAAAATAGTCTTTCCTTTAACCAATCCCTTTCCCAAATAGCTTTCCAATGAAGTATGTCCTTTATTGCTTAGCCCTTTTTTAAATTGTCATTTAAAACAGAAAGAACATGAAAAAACATTTTGCCAAAATACCACTACCACACTAGTCTTCTACTGTGCAATTGGAAATACTTGGGAGCTGGGTAGTCATCACACATGCTAATTTATAAATAACCTGTGCTGAGAACACATCTAACCAGAGCATACAGGTTAACATTCTGTATTAACCAAATAAAAATGCATCTTTAGCAGGTATGAGCCTGATGCTGCAGGGAGAATGCCAGGGGGTAGAAAGGCTAATTCTTTTTCATTTCTCTAGAAGAGTACTTTCCAACTACATCCTGAGTCTAAATTGAGTGTTAGAGTCCCATGTGCTTAGAATGAATTCTACTGAGTGTGCTAATGGTGTTAAGATACTTTATATAATGAAAACCAGGAAATTTCCATATTATTACTTGCTTTCAGCAATGAAATTAGCATAATTCACATTAATTTTTCTTGTTTAAAACAGATGTTGTAGGTAATTGCATTGATAAGTAAGACTGAATTACATATTTTATGGACTTTCAAATGCAAACAAATAATAATTGCTGACATGCCTTAGTCTGTACTTTTCTGTGGCCTTGATCAGTCAGGTAGATTTAGAACTCCTCCCTGGCATGAATCTTAAAACAACTTTCTTGTGAATTAACAGCTGATTTAAGGAGACACCATGTGGCCATCACGTTCGAAAGACTGTTGCACAAAGGCCTTAGGTGGAGGCGACTTGGGGCGTGGGAGGAGCAGGGGCAGCTGTGCATGTTTTATTAATGTGGAGTCTCAGAACTTGCTGATTAGTCAACACTGAACTGTGTTGGTTAAGGCACACGGGGAACACTGGTGGTGCCAGGATGGATTTAGAATCCCTCAACTTGAGAGCCTGGTGAAGGGAGCGGAGCGCAGCCTGAACCTTGCTTCCTCCAGCTCATTTCCAGGAATATCGCCCTGAGCCACTTGCATCAGCCTTCATAACCTCCAGGTGAGGATGAGACATGGCATCTATTCAGTACGCCTTCTCTCCCCTGTCTCTGTGACCCTCTTGAATAATTGAAAAGGGAGTGATAGACAGCCAGAGCTGGTGATAGGATTCTGCTGTAAAAAGAGTAAGAAGGAGACTCAAGAGAAGCACAGGGTGCTCCTGGGAGTGGGGTGTCAGCCTCTCATTTTTCACCTTGATTGTCCCATTCATCAAACTGAAAATCCGAGGAATGAAAGCAAAGGGACAGGCGCAGTGGGCTGCCTTCCTTTAGCCACAGCCAATGAATACATATTTTCTATTCAAAGCAAAATGTTGCCTTCTTTAGGATTTGTGCTTTTGGTGTCAACATGAATAAAACAGGATTTATTAGGGAAAAATTTTGGCATCAGGAAGCAGTTGAATATACAATGTTCTAGGACAGGAAAATGTGGCTCCTGAGAGATGCAGAAATAAGCACACGCTACAAGGCAGTCTCCTCGGACTCAGGGCAGCACCACTATCCTTACTGTAAACGAATCAAGTTTACAGTGACGATCTGAACAAGACCCGGTGGCTGAAAGTTGTACAGACTTAGTTTTGGAATACAACTTTACCTTCTAATATTATTCAAGCTTAATTTTGAAAAACTTAGAAAATATGTTAGAGATTTAGTACTGAAAACTTTACAAAGCTTTAACAATTTAAATTCTAGAAATATGTTATGTTATCATTGGAAACTGTTTTCTATATGGCCACCAACTACAAAACCACTACTGTAGTTCCTTCAAGTTTTGGAAGCATCATTTCCTTTCACCTTTTGCCAACTTACAGGGAAGGGTTCACCTGTGGCAGTCACAGAGCCCATCTGCCTGGGGCGTTTTGTTTGAGGATAATCAGTGGCATGAGGGATATGGGATATGGGATATTCCTCCAGAATTAGAAGGAATGTGGTATATGTTGCATGAATGCCAACTCTTTTTTTTGGTGCAACTGGGGATTTAACTTAGGCTCTTGCACTTTCTGGGCAGGTGCTTATGCTACTGAGCTATCTCCTTGGCCCTTTTTTTGGTGGCACCTGGGACTGAACTCAGGACCTTATGCTTGCCAGGCAAGCATGTATTCCACTGAGCTGTTCCCCCAGCCCATAAGTGCCTATTCTGCTGGAAAAAATGAGGAGGTTAAAAGTCTGTGGTGAGAAAAAGATGGATTGAGTTCAAATCTGGGTTTTGTCCCTCAAACTTGTGAGAGTCCAGGAAGGTTACTCACCATCTCTGTACCTTGGTCTTCTCAAATATAAAATAGTAACAGGTATGAGCATTACATGGTAAAGTCATGAGAGTTAAAAACAGCTCATATTTCTGGTGCTGAGATTTCCCCCCGGCAAACAAAACACCATTAGGGATCTGATCAATAAAAGTTGGTGAAACAATACATTTCTTATTTTCTATATTTTTGACAAAGTATTGTATTATTTTTAGGAGAAGGTGATTCAATAATTAACCAACAGCTTCTGTCATGACAAATAGGTATTTAAGATAACGAAGATCCATTGGTTTTATCTTTTATGGTGATGATAAAAACTAGTGATGATAAAAAGACTGGTGAATTTTGTCACCATTTGGACCTCTACTTGTCAAGGCCATGGATGTTTGACTTAGATAAGTGAAATCTATCTTTGTACCTTTTCTTTGCTGACTTGATTTCATTTTCATAGTTGCTGAGCCAAGAATTTTCTAGAGACAAGAACTTATAGAGAAATATACATGAGCTTCTACTTCAGTTCTACGCAAATATTACCAAGTGTTCTTCCTTATATTAACATTTTTCAGTATTTCATGAGTTCTTAAATTTGAGATTTTTAAATATCATTGTATTGGTAATTTTTTTCCCCTAATGTTTGTAATAGTTATGCTTTCAGTTGCTTTTCGGTTTATAAATTCTTTATGTTTCGTGAAGAACGAACCAGGCTGAGAAAACTAAAATAATTAGTGATACTAAGCTAATGAATCTGTGGAGACTTTATATGCATACAATTAGTTTTTGAACATTAGAGTGCTTAGATATATAGTAACATCATTTTACTTTTATTTTGCTAAGCTATAATACAGCAACTGTTAATAAAAATAATATTGTGCTGAACATCATTTAAAAGGGCCTTCAACTATATGGCTACACCTTGATTATATTGTGGAATCTATTACCTTTACCTCAGCTATTCATCTTGTTCATTTCAACATGCTCTGTGAAAAGTTTTTTTTTTTTTTTTTTTTTTTCTTGTGATATCTTCTGGGGATATCAGTGAATGTAGTATCAATTAAAGGACTTTAGGAGAACAGAAATGCCTGTGTAATCGCCACTGCATTGCTCTGAATTTAAATTGGATAAGAGAGCATAAGACAGCTCAGGGCTTATTTGTATGGAGTGGTTAATACAGTGTAGATAATGTCAAGGGAACAGTTGTGCTGCCTCAGTTTGATATCGATAAAGGAAGTGGCTGCTTCCCTTGGTGCCTCAAGCTGTGGAAGTCTCATCTGGGTGGACCTGATTGTGGCTGAGTAGGTGTTGGTTCCTTATCTCGATTTTTCTTCTCTTTTTGTGCTGTGTTTATTATTTGTATATTCCTGGCAAACAGTATTAACAAATTGCTTCTGACTAACCTACTAACTATAAGTACTTGAAGGTAACTGTAGTTTTTCTATAATTCTGACATTAACAATAATTATCATTTTATTATATACTTCATATATCCCTGATTCTCATTATTAATCTCACCAATAATTATTATTCAGTTCCTATGTATAGAATGGGAAGAGTTTATGTGTTTTGTATGAAAGCATAGATCTGCTCTGTAGAATGGCCCCAGTTGCTATTGTAATGAGATGTGTCACAATTTAGTAAGTTCAAACAACTGTCTTTTTTTTGTGTGTGGAACCAGGATTGAACTCAGACCCTCATACTTTCCAGGGAAGCACTTATTCCACTGAGCCATCTCCACGGCCCTCAAACAACTGTCATGCATTTCTCATGAATTTTGTAGGTTAGAAATCTTGACAGTGCATAGCAGGGTGCTGACCTGGCTCTAGCGCCAAGCCTGCAACTCCGAGAGTGGCATTATTTGAGAGATCACTCATTCAGACACTGGACACGTGGATGGAGGTGATTAGAAGACTAGGACTGATGGAAAGCTTATTTATAACATTTTCATGTTTTGTATCCTTAAAGCATGGTACTCTAGGGAAGGAGACAGTTTTACATAGAACTCTATGTAACATAGAACATAGAAGGTTCTAAAGGTGAGTTCGACAAGAAAGCAGAAGCTGCATTGCTTATTCTATGATCCACCTAAGAATTTAACCAGTGGCAGATGGGCAGTGTCTACTGGCCAAAGCAGTTACTCATGTTCTGAGTTGCAAAGGGAGTGAATGTAGTTTTCACCTTTTAATAGAAGTCATTTCAGGTAATTCAATGTTCTTGCTTTACTAGTACCACAATATACCGTCTGGCCAAAAATATGTCCCTTCATTTGTATTCCAAGTTTAAAAAAATGTGATTATTCCCTTCCCCAGGACCTCTCATTACATTTTATTGCAACAACAATTCCAGAAGTTTATTATTATAAGCTTGTTGGTTCTATGGGAGGCTTTTTGGCCACAGTTATAATATAGTTCTTTTCATAACCTTGAAAATACAGAGACAAGTTATCTGTTTCCTCTCCACTTAACATGCTGAAGAACCTCTGTTGAGACTCCTATTCAAGAAAAGAGTAAAAATTGGAGGCTGAAGTAGTCTGGACCCTTGTCCCTAGATGAGGAACTATTCATAGTTACCCAAAACACTTTCTAACACTCTTGAGTTCTAACATTTGTTGTGTTTGCCTCTCAGACTTGGCATTTCCATTCCATAAAAGAAGATTTTGAAGGAGGCCACTTGAGTCTGCTCCCGGCTCCTGGCAAGTGCTATGACACATTTTCATTTTGGAATGACCACATGCTTCAGTCAAAGCTGAACATTTTCATAAACATTTTATGAATTTCTGGCATACGAACTCATAGTCAACAAAATTTGTGCCCAGGAGTCTCTTTAAGATAAGCAGTTCTCTTCCTTCACTTCCTGTCAGGATACCGACCTTTAAAATTCTGAGTCTCTGCTGTGTAATGGAGGAGGTTTGCTTGGAATGTTTTTAACATACTTGGAAGGCTCTTGTTTTTTGAAAGAGTTTATAAGGCACCACTGCTAGTATTTCTCAATTCTTCCTGAAGTACTTATTCTCTTGAGTTCATCTCAACTCTGAAATGTTTATATGAGAGGAACAAGGAATAAAGATTCATTCTGAGATATTTCCCTAATTTGAGACTGTTTATTTGGAAAAACTGGGGGAGATACAGTTTTATTTTTCATCCTAGTAAGTCCAAGCTCTTTTTTATTGCCACTATAAGTAGTTTTAAAACTTAGCCTGTCCTTAAGTTTCTTTCTATATTTGTGTCTTACATGCAGACTTTTAGATTAATAGTCTTCTCAACTACTTTATCCACCAAAAGAGCAAAAATTGTCCAACTCTGCTATTAACCATGGTTAGCCTTTTGGTCATCGTCAAATCACAAATCATTCTCAGTTTTTCTCATCTTTGCCCAACAGACTAGAAAAGTCCATATCAGACATGATTCTCTAGAAACATAGGAACAATAGGAAATATTCATGCATACAAGAATTGGCTTAAGTGATGAAGCAAGCTGAGAAGTCCAGAGTCTGCATTTGGCAAGCTGGAGACCAGCAAGAGCCAATGCTGTAAGTTTAGTCCGAAAGCTACAATGCTTGACAGCCAAGAAATGCTAAATTTCTAGTTTAAGTGCAAAGCAAGGAGAGAACCAGTGCTCCAGATCGAGCAGCTGGGCAGGACTTCCCTTGTTCTTAGTCTTTCAGTTTGGTTCAGATTTTCAGCAGCATGGAATGGGACTACCACATTCCAGAGGGCAATCTGCTTTGCTCACTTTGTTAATTCAGGTATTGAATGCACCTAGGAATGCTCTCACGAGACGCCAAGACTAACATCTGGCCAAAAGGCCAGGCATCCAAAGGCCAGTCAAGGTGATGGATAAAATTAAGTCACAAGATCCCTCCAGCTCTGTTTGCTGGAAGCAGTGCAGATGTTCTAGGTTTCCATAGCTGGATCATCCCCTTGAGTACTACATTTCTATGACAATTGCAATAATTATCCTTTTGAATTCTTTCCATTATAGACACAGGGAGGGCATTGACTAGATAACTTGTCACTGTACCTGATACCTGAAGAAAGTAGCTCAGCAATTAGGATCCCCCATCAGTTTGCTCACTTTTCTGGTACATGGATGTGAATGAGCCTAGGAATGTAACTATCAGCTGAACTGGCCCTTTTAATCTGAGGGTGTCTTTGTTAATTGATATGTTATGTAGCAGTGTTCCCTATTTGTTGTTATCTATACTCAAGGCCTTTGATACCATCCCCAAATACATATTCAGCCTTTTGCTGCATGACTGCCTTTGGCCAACAAAGGAATAGGAAAAATTATTCAAACTGAGCCTTGAAAAAAATACTTTTCCATTAGGATTTTCTCTTTTGCTTTTCCTTTAAAGGGTAAAAACCAGGCTAGTTACTAAATGAAGTCATAGGACATAGTTATCCCCATTGCCTTTAGCCACAGGAGGCTATCAGAAACCAACCAACCACCAACTGATGGCAGATATATGAATAAGTCTTGCAGATTACTGAGCTGGGCCCAGGGCTGATAACTGTCCCCAGGAAATCATGATCTGAATAAAGAGATGTTGTTTAAAGCAGCCAAGTTCGAGGATAGTTTGTCAGGCACATGAGACAACTGGTATAGTGCTCCTCTTCAAAACAC
Source organism: Ctenomys sociabilis (assembly GCA_004027165.1). Lineage (NCBI taxonomy): Eukaryota > Metazoa > Chordata > Mammalia > Rodentia > Ctenomyidae > Ctenomys > Ctenomys sociabilis. The sequence goes on along the minus strand of PVKA01005230.1, from coordinate 5,454 downwards.
ATGCCCACACCTTATGTTCTAGAGTCTGGTTGTACAGTCAGTTCTGATAGCTTCTGAAGTTAAATGTAGATTTTTATGCTCACCACACTATTTTTGAAAGGCTATAGAAATCTATTTTGATACCACATTTACATATAGAAATCTTCTTTGCCATTGCTAGATTGGTTAATTTCAGCTGCTAAATTAATTTTACAAATGTAACAGGTACAATGATAGTGACTAATTTTGATTCTTCCAAATTGAGCCCCTTAAGATTTTTATAACTAATGGAGCTCTTAAGCATATGTTTCATACACATTTTAATAAAAACACACTTCATAATGTAAATAAATGTAGACTTCGAGTCCAGTGTACTATAGAGTTTTAAAACTGAACAATTTCATATTCATGCTACAGAATGCTTTTGGTAATGCTGTTTCCCTTGGCTAATCCATATTTCACTATTTATAAAATGTTTTTGAATGACCATATAAAAGATATTAATGTTTACTTTAAATAGCTCATACTGTGTTTAGAAGGCTCAGTGATGCTATATTTAAAGATCTAGTGTTGTAGCCTCTCTAGTCTTCTCATCTAGACACTAGATCTTTAAATATAGTTGCTCTCTGTTTTACGATGTAGATGTATTTACCTAAATTATGTGGACTGAGATTGTGGTTTAGATTGTTAGATTGCTGTCCATTCTCTTGGGATTGTTTGGCTTGAGGTCCTGCTGCACACCCCTGCACAGCCTCTGTGTTCGGCAACACACTGGCCCTTGCTTCCAGGATACGTCGGCCTCCCATGCTTGCTCTGTGCTCTCCCTCTCATGCTCTTGTTCAATGGCTGTTTGTTTCCAGCTCCATGCAGTAGTACTGCCTCTCCATCGGCTTTAGTTTTGTGGTACTTTTTCCAATAGAACTGATGTGACTGGCAATTTGACATGATAAATTGGTCCCCTGCAAAACACTAAAGCTCACTGACACATAGTACAACCACTCCCTGGGTGTCTATGTGTTTTCTATTTATTAGAACCATGGACTTTTCATCAGTGCAAGAAACAATACTTTCACTTCTGCAGAAATTAAAGCTTACGATTCTTCTCTATTCATCTAGCTTTTTATCCGGTTCATGAAAGGGCTCTACCCATCTGTCTGACATTATGTATAATAATTTTGTTGTTCCTTGCCCTGCTCTTTATCCCTCTAATCATACTTATTTGTTCTGTATCTAGGGGTTACTATCTGCAGTTACTTAATCTGTGTGTTAATACTTAAAAATAGAGACTCAAGAGAGAAATGCTTTGTCTTCATCCCAGCCAAAGCAGTGTTGTAACATATTCATGGAGTGAAAAAGCTTTAGAACTGGTGAGCTTTAAGCACATTTGAGTTCAATCCGTGGTTCCAATCAAAAAGAAAGAAAGAAAGGAAGGAAGAAAGAAAGAAGAAAGAAAGAAAGGAAGGAAGGAAGAAAAAAAGAAGAAAGAAAGAAGAAAGAAAGAAAGAAAGAAAGAAAAGAAAGAAAGAAGAAAGAAAGAAAGAAAGAAAGAAAGAAAGAAAGAAAGAAAGAAAGAAAGAAAGAAAGAAAGAAAGAAAGAAAAGAAAAGAATTGGTGAGCTGATAATTATCCTCTAGGCTGTTCCATTCAGAACTTGCTAGGGGGCTTCTGTTTAGTTTAAATATTTGTATTTTAAGATCACCATTGTCTAACTAAAGCATTCCAAAGAACAGAGCACCAAGGTCAGTGGAGAGGCTCGAAACAGATTTTCAAGGAAACATGTGTTGATATGTCTGAGATAATACAGAGCAAAAATTGTCACAGTTCTTGAAGTAATCAAAGATGATCTAAGACAGACAGAGAGAGAGAGAGAGAGAGAGAGAGAGAGAGAGATATCAAATCTGTTATACACAGTACTGCATGTGCAACTTAGTATTAAAAGAATATAGAGCATCAGAGTGTGACGACACGTTAAAATAAATGCAACTAAACCTTTCTTTTTCAAATAAATACAAATGAACACTCCTGAATGTTTATATAAAAATATCTAAAAATATTATAGATTTTGAAATGCAATGGTAAAATAAGAATTCAGACTTTTTGATTTCCACTGCACTGTTCTTTATACTATAATTTCCTTTTTACTTAATATTATTTTCTCAAACACTTGAAAAGCTCATGCACGCATCCATCCATCCGACTATATATCAATATTTATTGAGTGCTTACTCTCTGTACAGATGGATAAAATGTTCAGAAGAGCTAAGGGACAAATTTGTGTATTGCTCAGGTGGCCTGATTGGCTCCAGGATATGGGAGGACGCAGGGAAAAACAAGGAACTTGAAAATTCATACCTCAGGCTCTTTGACTTTCAGAAACATTTGACTTAGAGAGTTGCTGAGTCTGTGTTATTAATCAGACTGTTCCAAAACAGATTCCCATTATATTATAACTTTTCAACGTAATGATGCACCCCCAAAAATACTTTTAAGAACCCTGCCGTGTTCTGATACCCTAAAGAGATGTCATGAACAAGACCTTTAAGGTATCCTACATTGGGAGTGGGCTGCCATTTGTGCGCACTGACCTCACCCACCCTGAACCACACCTACTGGGGTTGGCTTTGTCATAATTGTCACCCCTCTGCCTTCCCCTTCCAGTTGTCATTTTGGTGAAGTGATTCAGAGATGAAAAAAAATTGAATTTAAATTGTGCTTAATTAATTAATGCTTCCCTTCCACATTTTGGGCTATTTTGACACTGTGTTTTGTTTTTGTCCCTGGTTTTGATTTTTGCCAATCCCCTAAATCTACCTGAAGTGTGTGATGGGCTGAAAAATTTCAGAACACTGAATAGTATCGTTCCTATGTGGTCCATATTTCTCCTCTAATTTATGTTTTTGTTGCACCATAAACCATTTAAATGATTAACAACTCATACTGCATCAAGTTTGAAATACTGGGTCACAGAAGCATGTTGCATGTAGTGTAGATTTCTGTTTCATGTCATTTAGTTTGATCTGTTGCCCATCCAGATGGACTAGAGCATATGCTGAATTTATCACAAGAGATAAATAATGAAAGGATATACTTACAGTCTCAGGAAAATTATTTTTACTTTTACACTATCTCTAATTTAATTTTCTGTAAAAGAAAAATCATGTTAAAATAAATACTGCTGCTTTTCTGTCATGTTGTGGCTTTACTGGCAAAATTCAGTACCTCTCAAAACATTATTTCCTCCGTGAAATAGAACGTCACACTGACAGAGACCTTGCTAGAAGCATTTTAAAGCCTTGTCCTTGCAGTAAAAGAAAAATGCCTTTAATTGTAGAATCTTAATCTTTTAAGATTTTATTCAGAAGTTATAATACAGAATTTTATTTTCGTTTAGGTAGATTCCAAGGACAATAAGAAGAACACAGGAATATTTATTGCCAGACCCTTAGTTTGAAAAGATGAGGAAAGCATATTGAAAATTTATTCCACAGTGCTGGTAACTGGCCGTAGGAAAAGAAGTGGAGGAGATAGTCAGAATGGTTTGGGTTGTATGTGGGACAGTTGCATGATGCTGGGTGAAATTATGAACTCATTATTTTAATTATTAGGAAAGTATGGATTAAGGGTACTTGGATGCCAAGTTGGCAAGGGGTAGGATGTGACCATTAATCAACATTTTTAACTTGACTAGTTGGAAAGCTACTGTGGCTGACTAGCAAAGCCTACGTGTGTGGGATCACTGAAGACTGACCCTAGGGAATAGACCTGCTGGCCCTCCCCTTCCTCTCTCGGTCTTTCCTCACTGCTGTGAAGCCCACATATCAACTCTGCCTTGCCCTTCTGCCATGATGTTTCATGAAACCACTGGAGCGTGGATTGAGCCCCCTGGAACTGTGAATCAAAATAATTTTCTCTAGATTATAAGTGCCAGGTGTTCTGGCGCAGCAACAGAAGGCTGACTATTATATAGCCCCAGGACCCCGACAACCCTTTCTAATCCCCAGGACACACACTTAGCCTAACTCAACAAAGAACTTATACAAAAGTCCCTAATAATACTATTAATTAAAATAAAGGATTAGTTTGAAACAAAAAATTGCAGAAAATGCTATAAGCAATATGCAGAATCACACGATGCCGCTTTTGCTTCTTCTGACTTAACATGATACTTCCAAATATTGTGCTTAGCACAAAATATAAAAATGTAAGCAGTGGTTTCCAGCTGTGCATAGGAAGAGGAACTGTTTTGCTTGTGGTGTGTGAGCTATATTTCTGCCCTTGTTTTTCCAGTGATGTGAGCTACACTCCTCTCTTAGGGATGGCTTTCCACCTCTTTCTTGTCAGTAGAAGCAGAGGACTGCTCTAGAGAGCTCCTGGTTATGCTGCCCTACTATGTGTCTATTCAAAAAAAGCTCCTAGCTGTGTGTTCAAGGCTGGTTTCAAGGCCTCACTGCTTGTCCTTTGCAGCTGTGAAATCCAGAAAGTGTGTATAACATCTGAGTCTGGTGCACTAACCAGTTAAGCACCATTATCCTCTCTCCTTTCCCCAGGCAGGGGGAGGAGTCAAGCTTAGTTCTCCTAATTAATGCTCAGTGGCTAGACACAGTTAATTTGAATAAACAATTCCTGAACCAAGAAGTCTAGTCTTTATTTTGCTGTATTTTGTTTTCCCTAGCTGATTTTGTTTCCGAGATATGCGCTGGATGAGGGGCAGATGGAAGGGGAGTGGTGAAAATGAGAGACGCAAGAGTTGCCAAATGTTAGGTGGTGGATAGCTGCTTGTACAAGTGCATACTTGTCTGTGGTGCAAATAGTAGAGTGTGTCCTTCAGGAAAGGAGGTCCTCAAAAGGCCATAGGGTAGAAAGCACTAATGCAGCATGTGGTGTAAAGTTGAGGGTTTAGAAAATGCTAGCTAGCTAGAATGATGTTTTGGTTAATATTTGTTGCATAGATTAAATGCTGTAAATAGTGTGTGATACTGGCAAGTAATTGAGATTTTTCTGACTCATGGGAAAAACATAATAAGCAAGATAATAGTAACACCTACATTTATAAGGAGAAATGGAATACTTTTGAAATCACCTATGAAGAAATTTTAGTACTAATTTTTCCAGTCAGTTTATTTTACTATGTTCATAGAACAGAAAGATCTTTAAGTTAGTTTTAAACATACCTTCCAAAAAAGTCCAAGACTTCCATTTATCTTAAGTACTGTAGGAGGAAGCTGGAATTTGATCCCAAGCCTAAGCCAATGCTTCTAGCTACCAAGAGGGTTTTCCTTTTCTTTCTTTTCTTTCTTTCTTTCTTTCTTTCTTTCTTTCTTTCTTTCTTTCTTTCTTTCTTTCTTTCTTTCTTTCTTTCTTTCTTTCTTTCTTTCTCTCTCTCTCTCTCTCTCTCTCTCTCTCTCTCTCTCTCTCTCTCTCTCTCTCTCTCTCTCTCTCTCTCTCTCTCTGTCTGTCTTTTGGCCGAACTGGGGA
>PVKA01005229.1:34653-92260 GCA_004027165.1 Ctenomys sociabilis | reverse complement strand
AAAAAAAAAAAAAAAAAAAAAAAAAAAAAAAAAAAAAAAGAATAAAATGGAAGCAGAGTTTTTATAAATGGGAAGGGGATCAACAGTTGTAGGGACCGGTGAGATAGCTCAGTGGACTAAAGTGCCCGCTTAGGCTAGCTTCCGCAAGCACGTGGACAGAGGTTTGATCCCCGGCATCGCATTCTGTGCTAGCCGTCCCCAGGGCGTAGTGGCACACTCCTATAATCCCAACCCTGGGGAGACTACAAACAGGAGGATCACTACAAGTCTGAGTTGCATAGTGAGAGCCTGCAACAACCAAATACATTTAAAAAAAAAGCTGGAGTGGAAAGGGAGGGATGGGATGAGTAGGGGATGAAGGAAAGAATTGAGATGTATTCTCTACACACACTTTATTTCTTTTTTTATTTTGGTAGAGCTGGGGATTGAACTCAGGGGGCTCAGTAGAATAAGCACTTGCCTGGCAAATGCAAGGGCCTGAGTTCAATCCCCGGTTCTGCCCCTATTATTTATTTTTGAGACAGGATCCTTTTTTTGTTTTGTCTTTTTGAGACAGGGTCTCACTAGGCAGTTCAGGCTGGCCTTAAGCTCATTTTGTAGCTCAGGCTTGTCTCGAACTCACAACAATCCTCCTGCCTCAGCCTCCCAAGTGCTGGGATTACAAGCATGTGCCACCATGCCCAGCTAACAGGGTCCATTTTGTACTCTAGGCTGAGCTCAGACTCATGTCACTCTTCCTGCCTCAGCTTCCTCAGCACTAGGATAACAGGCATGTGCCACTGTACCCAGCCAGCCAAGAAAGTCTGAAAGTATTGAGTGTTGGAGTAGGTGTGAGGCAATGACAAAAAATTAACAATACACAGTACAAAAAAAAACCCCAAATGCTCAAACAATGCCTGGCTATCCTACGCTGACCCGGACAGTCACAGAGCCATATCATCTCATGAAACCACTTTCACATGAGCTTTGCAGACTCCTAAGATCAAGCATCCAGCCTCAGCCTGACACCGCGGCTCCTTTATGGTCTATCGATGAACTTCATTTTCCTATATTCCTTGACTATTAGTAGTTCGTTTTTTGAAGACCAGGCCTCACTATGGAGCCCAGCCTGGCCTGAAGCTTGTATCAATCCTCCTGCCTCAGACTCCTGTGCCCCTTGGATAATTCTTTTTAACATCTGGGGCACTAGCCTCTCACAGGAGCCACTCCTTGGATGGCAAAACCCTCTACCTCACCTTTGTTCTCCTTTTCTCTAAAATCCCAAAGCTTCTCTTCCCTGGAAGCAAAGTTTGAACCTTTCCCTGGGGTTACCCACCCTGCCCCTGCTAAGCTCCTTTCCAGAGCTTCCCCAGGGCCAGGTTCCTGCAGGGGCTGATCTGTGGAGATTCACAGAATTCCTTTCTTGGAAAGCAGATAAGGCAAAGCCAGCCGTGGTCTAATTTTACTAGCAAATTCCTTACATATCTAGCAGCCGGGTTGCTAGCTAGTGTTTGGCAAATAAATGGTAACTCTTTTAATTTTCGAATGGAACCTTTAAAAATAAAAACTATGGTGTAGTTAGAACATGGAGGCATATATCTGTAATCCTGGCCCTGGGGAGGCTAAGGCAGGAGGACTGCCAGGAGTTTGAGGCCAGCCTGGGCTACATAGTAAGTAGAAGGTCAGACTTCATGCATACTGCAACTGTTTCAAAAAGAAAAGAAAGGTTATGGCTTGCAAACCATTCGGATACAATATAATACATTCTTTATCTGTGGTAATACTGTGTCTCAAATTTCACTATACTGTTACTCTGACTGCTCAACTCAGGTTTTTTGTTTGTTTTGTTTTGTCTTTTTGAGACAGTATCTCCCTATGCAGTTCAGGCTGGACTTGGGCTCACTTTGTAGCTCAGGTTGGTCTCAAACTTGTAATGATCCTCCTGCCTCAGCCTCCCCTGTGCTGGGATAATAGGCATGCAACACCACGCCTAGCTTCAACTCAGTGTTTGTTTAAGACTGGTTGTGGTAATGCTTTATCAGTTTTTTTTTTTTTTTTTTTTTTTTTTTTGTGGTACCAGGGATCAAACTCTGGACCTTGTGCCTGCAAGGCAGATGCTTATGCCGCTGAGCTATCTCCCCCACTCCAACTCAGTTTTTTTTTGTATTTTAGGGAAGGGTCTACAAGGTGTTCAGGGTCTCACTACTTGATCAGACTCATGGTGAACCGTCTGTTTACAGCCTCCCACGAGCTGGGATTGCAGGCGTGGGCCACTAGGCCCAGTCTTAATCCCTGTCTCAGAGCACACTGCAGGACAAGGGATCGAACCCCGGACCCCTGTGCCTGCTTGCAGGCATATTAATTCACCGAGCTATTTGTCTACCTCCACAACTCAGTTTTGTATAGATTCTGTTTTTGGTTTTTTGAGGCGGCGTCTCTCTTGCTATGTAGTTCAGTCTGGCCTTGACCTCATGGTGATCATCCTGCTTCGCCTCCCAGCTAATGGGATTAGAAGCATACTAGAGCTGGAGAAAGCATCTCCTTAAAAATAAAGCCAAAGTAAAACAAAATTTAACAGCATTTCTTACGTTAGTTTTCTAGCATCGGGTCCCTAGAGGGACGGGAATGAAAGATGACGCCTCCTACAGCAAGGACACGTCCTTCCTCTGCTTTTCCCAGGTGGCGACGTCTAGGCGGCCGTGGGTGGCCGGGCCCCACGTCACTACACAGCAGGCACCTGAAAACAGCGGAGGGGTCGCGCGCGCCCCCTCAGGGCCATTCAGCAGTCTTGCTGCAGCCGCCTCGGCTTCCCGGCCTGCCTACCTGGATCTGAGCCCCGTCTCCGCCCCCAGCACAGTCGCCACGGCAACGCTCCGCCCAACCCGCTTTCAGTCTGGCCACCGCTCCTCTCGCCCCTCCCCCTCTCTGTGCTGCCGCGGGGAAAGGGGTGGGGCGAAGGCCGGGAGATATGCAGGAGAGAGGAAATCGGCGGTGCAATGCCCGCAGACTATTGGCTGCTGAATCTTGTAGCCCGAAGCCCCGCCCGCCTTGCGGGGGTCACGTGATCTTCTTCAAAGATGGCCGCCCTGTTGTTTTGATGAATAATACTTGGTGGGGCGAGGGGTGAGAGTAGGGGTGGAGGGGTAGGAGGATTTACGCTTCCAACGAGAGCAACGCGAGTCCCATCCTCCCCCTCCCCCCAGCCCGGGTTCCAGCGTGGAGGAGGGGCGTGTCCGGCCTGCTTTTATAGGGGAGGGGCTTCTCTATGTAGTGCAGGGCCCTGCCAGGGCGACTGTGGGGTCTTCTTGCTTCGGGGCATCTACTGTGTAGTGGAGTCCTTCCCGCCGGAGGCCGAGCGTAGGAAGGAGAGAGCAGGATCCGCTGGAGAAGACCCAGCTGCCGCCCCGCCACACGCAGGCTGTGGGCACGAGAGGAGCTGGAGACCGCGCTGCCCCTGTGGGTAACCTGGGCGGCGAGGGCAGCGAGCGGCGCCTCCAGCTCACTCTGTCGCAGCGGCAGCCAGAGGCGGCTGGCGGGGGCTCGGGCAGCTGGGGGAGTCTCAGAGGCGACGGAAGCCACCCAGTCAAGGCAATTCAGTGCCTCGTGTTCTTATTTTTTAACCTCTGACTATGCAATTCTGAAACCTCCCCCATTCGGGGGACCAGACAGCCTGCTAGACACCTTCCGCTCGCTTTGCTTCCCGCCCTGGTCTCGAGAACAGAAGGACCTCTCCTAACGCCTGTCACCATTAAGAGGAAAGCGATGGAGGAGCTGAGCGCTGATGAGGTGAGCAGGCAGGGGGACGCCTCGAGGGAATTAGTTGGCAACTCTGGGCGCTTTGGATGGGGATGTAATGCGCCATGAGTACGGGGCTTCGGGTTTTGTGGAAAGAATGGAGATGACATTTTCCAAGAACAAAATGAATCTGAGAGGTCTCCGATTTTATTTTCCCTTATTCACTTGCCTTCTTTCTTCCTTCCCAACTCCGCTTACTTGCTGCTTTCCGTCCTTTTAAGGTCTGAAGAGGAGAACATCGTGAGTTGTGCCTTTTCTTAAGGATATTCAAGAAAGAAGGGCTAGGTTCAGGTCATGGTAAATTGTATGTCTTTAGGAATTTAAAGAATAATTTTGGATGGATTCACAATGTTTCGGAGTGTGCTTTTAAAGAAAATATTTGACACTTCAAATATGTGAGGATATTTCATTGTGTCAATTGCTTAACCATGCCTTTGTGTTTGGGAGGTGGCTTACAGACACGTTTCTTGATATTTAACAAAATATGTATCTTTTCGGTTGTTTAGAGGATTCCAGTTAAAAATCTACTAATTTAACCGACCAGTAATGACTTCTGGCTTTCTCTTTCAATCTACCTTTTCTTAGTTCTTTTCTCTTCTTGAGTTGGGTTTTGCTGTGGCAGAGACCGAAGTGGGTGACCAAATGGAAGTGAATGACTTTGTAAAAACTCCCTTTCTCATTTCTGAGGGGGACCATCCAGATTACCCTCCTGGTGTGGTAAGGATTGCCTAATAAGATTGCTGTAAAACAGTGGCGGTCAGGGTCCCAGGAATTTTCTGTTATCTATGGACTTTTTCTTGCTCTTTACAAATTGGAAGCTTCCTTTTCAGGATCCCTACTGGCTTCTTCAGGCTACCTCATTCTTCCTCTGGTTCACGTAAACTTCCCTGTAGTGGTAGGAAAATCGTCATTCATCAGGTTGGTTGGATCATAAAAGGCTATGGTGCTCTGCTTGTCGCTACATTGTAGTCCATGTGTTTACTTAGTTGATAGAATTCTCCAGGGATAGAGCATAGAAGTCATGGGTTAAGGGGTCAGGTAGGACAGGAGGCAAATAATTTTGTTGATTGTTATGTTTGGTTGTTTAGAAAATCAGAAAAAAAAAGTGAGATACTCATTGTGTGTTACTGACTTTGGTTTCCTCAAATATATCAGGGGAAAAAATACAGCAGGAATGGAATCTTAGAAAAAAATATTGAGCAATTTTTTTCATTCAGGAAATACCAAGAGATAGATCTCCTTAGACACTTTCTTTTATGTGGCTCTTAAAAGTACTCCCCCCTTTTTTTTTGCAGTACCGGGAAGTGAACCCAGGACTCTATGCTTGCCAGACAAGCACTTATTTTACTGTACTATCTTCTCCAGCCCAGTACTCCCCTTTTCTTAATATTAATTTAAAAATTTAAAAATATTTTGATGAGTAATTTCTCTTAAGGTAGAGTCTTATATTTTTCAGTATGTTTTTATTCCCAGAAATGACTTTTTTTCTTGCTGATCTCTACATAGTCCATATGTTTGAATTTTCACCAAGGATTTATCTTTAAAGCAGTAGAGCATGCAATATTGATCAGGTCAAGATCCTGTCTAATCTCAAACACTCTTCCCAGTTCTGGAGGAAGGTATAAGTTTTTTTGTGACCATATGGAAATGGAATAAACTTTCTTCAAGGTGAACAGAATCTTTAATGTGAAAAATTACATTCACCATTGTAAGATCAATATACTTGAACAAATTAGCTAGCCTGAACTTGAAGGGACAGTTTAAAATTTATTCTCAGCAGAGCCTAGAACAAAGTTCTTGGGAAAAGTCTTTTTTTTCTTTTGTTTTGAGACAGAGTCGTATTATGCAATGTAGGCTGGCCTTGAGCTCACTTTGTAGCACAGGTTGGTCTCGAACTCATAATCCTCCTACTTAAGCCTCCAAGTGCTGGGATGACAGACACTGGCATGCGCCACATGGTGGGAAAAATCTCTTTAAAGTTTTTAATTTTTTTTTGTCTTTTTGAGGCAGGGTCTTGCTGTGCAGTTTAGGCTGTTCTTGAGCTTACTTTGTCACCCAGGCTGGTCCGAAACTCAATGAATTTCCAGCCTCGGCCTCCTGAGTGGTGGGATTACAGATTTGTGCCATCACACCTGGCTTTCTAAAAAAAATTTTTTTTTTTTTTTTTTTTTGTGGAACCGGGGCTTGAACTCAGGTCCTTGTACTTTCCAGGGAAGCAGTTATTCCACTGAGCCATCTCCCCATCCCCTTCTAAAAAAATTTTTGAGCAAATTTTTTCTTTTAAATTCTGGGGTTAAAGGCTGGGGTAGATAGCTCTGCAGATTAATCTGACTATTTAGGGGCCAGGAGTTCAATCCCTGGGCCTACTGTGCTGACTGCCCTCTCCTGCACTGAGATGGTGATTGAGACTGGGATTGAGACTGGGCATGGTGGTATGCACCTATAATCCCAGCTCTTGGGAGGCGCAGCATAGTCAGATCACTATGATTCCAATCTGTGTAGTGAGACCCTGCCCTAAATTAGTAAAAATAAATAAATGAATTCTGAGCGATTTTGTTTTTGTCTTTTTTTTTTTGGCAGAACTGGGGATTGAACTCAGGTCCTTGAGCTTGCCAGGGAAGCGCTTATTCCACTGAGCCATCTCCTCAGCTGCCAAATTATTTATTTATTTTGTCTTTTTTTAAAAAAAAATTTAAATTTTAATTTTATTTTTATTTTTTTTTCTGAGCGATTTTGAACAGAAGTATTGCTAAAGTAGTTTTAAGTGAGTAAGCGATTTTGAATAGAAGTATTGCTAAAGCTTTTGCCTTTGTGTACTTTAAGGTGACCTGAGTCACAAATATAGTGGGTGAGACTCAGTTGTTAATTCACCAACATGCCTGGCAAGAAGATTTTACATATAGGTACCCTCTGATTTATTATCTTGGATTCTTGTCCTTTTCCTTTATTTATTTATTTATTTTTTTCTCGTCTTTTTTTGAAACAGGGTCTTACTATGCAGTTCTGGCTGGCCTTAAGCTCACTTTGTAGCTCAGGCTGATCTCAAACTCCTAACAATCCTCCTACCTCAGCCTCCTGGGTGCTGGGATTACAGGCATGCGCCACCATGCCCGGCTGTCCTTTTCTTTTATCTTGTACCTTTTTTTTTTTTTTTTTTTGCTGTACTGGGGATTGAACTCAGGGCCTTGCGCTTGTTAGGCAAGTGCTTATTCTCCTGAGCTTTCTCCCCAGCCCATATCTTGTGCTTTGAAGCACAAGATATGTGCTTTTATTTGTATGAGGGATTGAACTCGGGGCCTTACACTTGCCGCATAGGTGTTTGTGCCGCCTGCCATCTCCCCAGGCTCTTTTTTGTCTTTTTGAGATGGGGTCTGTGTCGTTCTGGCTGGCCTTGAGCTCACTTTGTAGCCCAGGCTGGTCTTGAACTTACAGCAATCCTCCTGCCTCAGCCTCCCAAATGCTGAGATTATGTGCTTTACCATGCTCCACCAAGCCCATCTGAGTTCTTATTTCTTAAAGAAGTATTATATTTATATTATTAGAAGTTTACTCAGCCAGTATAGTGGCACATGCCTGTAGGCTGAGAGGTTGAGGTAAGAGAATCACCATGAGTTCCAGGCCAGTGTGGACTATATAGTGACACCCTGTGTCCACAAAACAAAACAAAACAACGAAAAAAGAAAGATCACTTATATTTCAGTATTAGAATAGGCAAGACGTTGCTCTCTTGACTAGGAAATTAGATATTGCAGAGTTCCATATTTTAACAAAATGAAAAGATTTCTAAATATAGTCCTTGAAAGATAAAAACTGGTGGAACCAAACCAATAACTTGAAGATTCTATCTGTCTGTCTGTCTATCGATCTATCTATTTATCTATGAGCTCAGGTCTTGCTCTGTAGATCAGACTAACCTTTACCTTACTATGTAGACCATACTGGCCTCAAATTTAAGGGAATTCTTCTGCCTCAGCCTCCCAAGTGGTAGGACATTCATCAGACTTGGCAGTTAGATTTTATATATGGGCACCTTCTTATCAATCACCTTGGATTCTTGTGCTTTTCTGCTTTGAAGCTGAGTTCTTTTACCTCGTTGCTCTGATTTATTTCTCCAGGGGACAGTGCCCATGCTTAAGTTTATTCTCTACAGACACCTACATTCCAGGCTTCATTATTTGTGCTGTATTCATTCTGTAGCCTACATGTGCATTGTTTTCATGTCCCAGGATGACCTGTGGGTAAGGAGGTGTTAAAAATTGTTTCTTGGGGCTGGAGAGATAGCTCAGTAAGCAAGTGCAAGGGCCTGAGTTCAATCCTCTGTTCCTCAAAAGATCTTTATGGGCCAGGGAGATAGCTCAGTGGAATAAGGAATTGCCTGGCAAGCGCAGGGTCCTAAGTTCAATCCCTGGTACTGCCAAACAAAACAAAACAGTGGTGATGCACCCAGTGTGGTGTCGCATGCCTGTCTTCCCACTGAGTAGGCTGAGGCAGGAGAATCACAGCAAGCTGGAGGCTGGCCTGGGCTATAGTTCAAGGCCAGCCTTAATTACATAGTGAAACCTTGTTCAAAAAACCAAACCAAAGCAGCATTGGCACAGGTGATAGCATGGCGTCCCAGGGCTTGTCTTTTGCCAGGTCTTCCTCCTGACCTACTTTCACAGCTGGCTGGGCTCAGGGTGTGGTCAAGGTCTTAGAAGAAGAATAAAGTATTTCTTCCCATATGGACAGAGTGTAACCTTGGGCCTTTTAGCAGTGTCACTTTCTTTTTGGCAAAGAGTTTGGCATTGGTTACACACCTGAAAGCCTGCTCTGTGCCTGGCCAGTATGCTGTCCTCTTGTTGACTAGCCGGGGTACCAGCTGGGGCCTTTTTTTTTTTTTTTTGCAGTACCAGGGGTTGAACCTAGGACTTTTACAGTGAGCTGCACCTCAGATCCCTTTTTATCTTATCTTGAGGCATCATCTTGCTTAGTGGCTAAGTTACCAGGCTGTAATTTCTGATCCTCCTTCCTCAGCATTCAAGAGTGCTGGGATTAGAATCATAATCCAGTTTAGCAGATACTGTTTTGCATATTTTTGAGGAAAACAAGATTTGGGTTAAGTAATTTATCTATAAGTAACTTGGCTTAGAAGTGACAGGATTGGAATTCATGCCCATGACTTCTGATTCTAAAGCTCCCTTTACCGTATTTTACTGCTTAATGGCCTGTCCTAAATTCACCACAGGGTTCATGCTAACATCATCCACTCTGCTCCATACAGTTTTTCTGTACAGCATTTTACACCTTTTTTTTTTTTTTTTTTTTTTTGATGGTACCAGGGATTGAACTCAGGACCTTATGCTTGCCAGGCCAGCATTTACTCCACTGAGTTATCTCCCCAGCTCCCTCTGTAAAATGTTTTGAGTTTTTTGTTTGTTTGTTTTTGGTACTGGAAATTGAACTTGGGACCTTGCACTTGCCAGGCAGGTGCTGTGCCTGTGAGCTACATCCCTGGCTTTTGTTTTTTTTGGGGTCTAGATAGCTCTGTAATTCAGGCTGCTCTTCAGCTCACTGTAGCCTAGGCTGGCTTTGAACTTGCAATAACCCTCCTGCCTCAGCCTCCAAAGTGCTGAGATTACAGGTGTGTGCTACCATGCCTGGCCCTGTAAAATGATGTTCTACATTAATGTTATGTAATCAGGTACTTTTGGAACTGTCATCTTCCACTTGTCCTGCCCTTTCTCTGTGCATTTAAGGTAATGCTTTTATTGTAGAAGGGGATATAGAAATGTGAACATTATATGTGTATATATAGATGTATAATTTTTATTTTTAATTTTTAAAATTTATTTTGAGTGTCTCATTGTGTAGTTCAAGCTGGCTTTGAATTCACTTTTATAACCCAGGTTGGCCTTGAACTTGTAATCCTCTTGCCTCAATCTCCCAAGTACTATGAGATTACAGCTGTGGCCACCACACTCCTAAATTGACAGTATAGTGCCAAGCAAAAATAAAGAGGGCCCCCTGGAGTGGTGCCATGAGGAAAGCTCTGGAGCAGTGGAGCCAGTGCTGAGTCGTAGTTCTGCAGCCCAGGGCACCTGGGTTCAGCACCCCAGGCCTTAGTTTGGGGAAGGGGCAGCCTCAGGTCTGCAGCTTATGAGGGATAGAGCCAAGCTCTCTGGACAGCTGCACACAGCCAGTGTGCAAGTTTGCAGGCTGAGGAAGCCTCTGGCTCTGGTGAGAACAGTTGCAGAGGCGGCCGAGGAGGTTGCTTCCAGGAGCTGCTGCGGAGCCCCACCCAGCCGAGGCCAGGGCAGGCCAGGGCGGAGGCAGCCACATTGGCATCCTCGCTAATCCGGTTCTGGTGCTGCTGTGGTGAGGGTGGGGAGATGGTGATTCCTGGATTTTTAGCTTGGGAGAAAGATGGGTTGGAGTTAGATTTCCAGACAAAGAACAGATTCTGCAGAAATCAGATGGGCTTTGTTTCAGTTACTGAAAAGAGCCACTTAGAAACTCCCAACCTGGCCTGCTTTACTCCAGGGTTCCCACGTTTTGTTTGTTTTGAGTTTTTGAGACTGGGTCTCACTACATAGCTGAGGCTGGCCCCAACCTGGGCCTCCAAGAGTACTGGCTCCGGTGCATCTTTCAATCTTCAGATGCCCCCACCCCCAGTTCCATACCTCAGAAGTCAGGGTGCCTCTTGTCCTGGATGCTGCACTTACTGTTGACCAGGAGGGGTGGTGACAGGGTTGCTTCCTGTGTATCAATCCTCTTGTAACTATTTCTGTTGTCACCTCTTTAGGGAGTGTTATTTCTGCTAAATTTAGTTGCCATTTTAAGCACTTTGATTTAGCAGTGAAAGCAAATGTTACTTTGTATACAGAGAGGGATGGAAGTAGTGAAGTTTCATCAATTTGCTATTAATAGAGAAAATGTTTGTTGGAGTGATCATAATGCTGTGTACTATTTATTGCAAGGCAGTAAACAAGTGTGTCTTGGAATTTCATTGTGTTTATTTTTAGGCGAGATTTTTTTTGTGTAGCTTGGGGTGGCCTTGGCCTCCTGAGTGCTATGATTATAGGCCTGTGCCTCCATGCCCTAGGGAGCTTTATGTATTTTATTTATTTATTTTTTCTATGTATTTAGTACAGGATCTACAGGGTCTCACTACACAGGACTTGTAGTGATCCTTCCTGTTTTTTGACCTCCCAAGCTCTGGGATTATAGGCGCTACTACCAGATCAAGTCTCAGTGCTCTCTCAGCAAGCCCTGGGAGGGCTGGGCTGGCAAGGCAGGATGGGGATTGAACGCCTGGCCTCTGTGTCTGCCTATGCAGGGGCTTTAATCTGCTGAGCTATCTGGCAGGCCCTTGAGGAGCTTTATTTATCTAAATTTTTTTTGGTAGCAGGAATCAAACTCAAGACCTGTGCCTGGCACACAGGTGTTGTGCCACTGAGCTATGTCCCTGGCCCAGGGCACTTCAACAAGGCAGAAACTTACAGTTCCCTGAAGCTGTGTCATATGGTGTAACTGGATATCAGGTTAGCAGAACCCACGTTCACACCAGCCAGGGCAGCTGAAGGTCTGAGGTTTCACATCACCCTAAAGGCCATAGCAAAGCAAAGAGAACAACCTGAAGCCCAAGATTGCCCTGTCCTGCCTTATTCTTACTGTATTTCCTTGTGGCTTAGTGGACAATGTTTATTTTTTTCTCAGTGGTACAAAAATTGCTGTAGCTAATGCTCTGTGACCTCTTCTATTTGATGAACTTCATTGTCCTAAACCTAGGGGTCCCCTAGTGGGACTGAAATCTCTGCCCTTGTCAAACTTCCACCCTGAGCCATGCTTTCAAGACCTCCAGGCCCCAGTGGAGAAAACAGCTAGTGGGACGGTGTAAACAGAGCAGGGTTAGGAGGCTGTAGCACGAGTATCTTTGGGATCACGAAGGGGCCACCCATGAGGGTGAGTGGTAGAGGCATGACTGATGGTGTACAGGCGGGGTCCATTATTCAGGTGTGGTTGTGGACACCTGTCACCACCGCTCCCCTCTGGGAGGCTGAAGCAGGAAGGTTGCAAGGTTGAATCAAGCATGGACAATTTAGAACTTGTTGCAAAATAAAAAGGCATTGGAGATGTTGTTCAGTAGCAGGGTCTTGGGTTCAGTCCCCCAGCATCGTAAGGAAAAAAAAAAAGCTTAGGTGATGCATTGGCTTTGGGTATGAGAGTCCAGTGAGGGTGGCTGCAGAATTCCTACAAGTTTTGCGGTTGTCAGAGATGGGAAGCTGCTGTGCAAGCTGGAGGGTTGTTTAGTTGTCTCTGAAGAGATGGTGGCTGGTAGTACAGCCAGGGACTGCCTACTCTGTATGGCTGCCCAGGTGTACCTTCCCCCTGTGGTCCCCTGTGTCATTTAGGCAGGGAGGGGAAGGAGTCAGAAGGAGTTACACTCACCTTTAATGGCACAGCCTGGAAATTGTACACCTCATCCTCTTGTCCTGCTGCTTGTCAGAACCTGGGCCATGTTGCATTGGCCACTTGTTCAGAAAGTTTTTGCTATCCAGCTGGGTGTGGTGGCACATGCCTGTAATCCCAGCACTCAGTAGGCTGAGGCAGGAGGATTGTTGTGAGTTTGAGACCAGCTTGAGCTACAAAATGAGCTAAAGGTCAGCCTGAACTACATAGTAAGACCCTGTCTAAAAAAAACAAAAAAAAAAAAAAAAAAGAAAAAAAAAAGTTTCTGTTGGGGAGCTTGTTCACCTGAAGGGACAGCCTTTCTTTTTTTGGTGGAGCAAGGCTACCAGGAATCAAACCTCATGTTTGCCATGCTGCTGAGCTATACTCCTGGCCCTCTTCCTTTAAAATTAATTTTATTTTTTGTTTTTTTGAGATGGGGTACTATGTAGCCCAGACTAGCCTTGAACTTGCAGTGGCCTCCCGGCTCAGCCTCTGAGTGCTGGGATTACAGGCATTGCACCACCACATTTTGCAGCAAGACAAAGACACAAACGCTTCCTTTTGTTGTTTTGTTTTGATAACCTTTTTTTTTTTGTCAGAGCTGGGAATTGAACTCAGGTCCTTGTGCTTGCCAGGGAAGAACTTATTCCACTGAGCTATCTCCCTGGCCTTGTTTTGTTTGTTTAAAATGTTTTTTAATTGTTTTTTATGTAGTTGGTTGTTACAGTGTCTTGCTATGAAACTCTACAGTGTCTCACAATGCAGCTCTGACTGGTGATCCTCCTGTTTTCAGCCTCCCTAGTGCTGGGATTACAGGCATGCACCACTGTACCCAGACTCTGGCTGGCTCAACCTGCCCTGTCTCATGTGGTTCCAGGGATCAAACTTTGGTCCCTACGCTTGCCTAAGCAGGCCCTTTAGTCCGCTGAGCTATCTCACCAGCCACTGTTTTGTTTCTTGAGACAGGGTCTACTATGTAATTCAGGCTAGCTCTCAACTAATTAAATAACCCTGGATGGCTGTCCTTGCACTTGCCAGGCAGGTGCTTAGACAGATGAATATCTCCCCAGCCCTCCCCCTTTAATTTTTTTTTTTAATTGAGAAACAAATAGCAATGAGACAGTATCAAAATTGATTAATAGGACAGTTTTAATAATTAATACATTGTACATTGTTATCTTCTTAGTGGTTATCCATAGTATAAGAAGCACACAGGATATACTGTCCAAGCACTATTAGTACAAATCTTTTTACTCATTGAATTAAGCAAAAGTAGCTGTATATGTATCCTAACTTTTCTGTATATACAAATACAAAATTGTCCTTCCTTTGTAGCCCTTTTTTTTGTTTGGTCCTGTCAGAGATGGGTATTCCATTGGCATCTAAATACTATAGGTGTGTGAGTTCAGGAAAACAATTCAACACAGTCCAGCAGTCCACAATAGTGGGTTATCTGCAGAAGTTGTTGACTTGAGCCTTTCACAGCTCAGCATATTAATATGGCTTTACTTTATATACCTCGTTTTTATACTTTTCTGCTGAATGGTTAAGATCAAGATAAAGCAAGACCTATATAACAAGAAATGTAGCTTTTGTATCTAAGGGGCCAGGGACATAGCTCAGTGGTACAAGCACCTGCCTGGCAAGTGCAAAGTCCAGAGTTTGAGTCCCAGTACCAAGGATATTAGGGGCTGGGGAGATGGCTCAGAGGAATAAGTGCTTCTATTAGGGGCTGGGGAGATGGCTCAGAGGAATAAGTGCTTCCCTGACAAGCGCAAGGGCCTGAGTTTAATTCCTGGTTCTGCCAAAAAAAAAAAAATCATTCTGTATCTGATAAGGTCAGTCACGTACCCTCAGGATTTATCCTGTAACCCCGTACCACACTTTGTAGATCCTTTGTCAATGTCAGCCTTGTGGATGAATCATGGCCATTGCTTGTCCAGTTTGTTCTCTGTGAAAGCCTGAGAGAATGTTTTCTCTCCATGTGACTCTCCTTAGGCACACTCTACATCATGATCACTTTCCTCTGGCCCCATAATCTCCTTGATCAGAAAATTTGGGACACAACTGAGTTACAGGATGTTACAGTACAGGTTCTTCTATGTCTTGAGTCTTCACCGACCTTGAAAGGCTTGGGCCAAAATGCTGGCTAATCTTGCAGCCCTTCCTTTACTCGAATTTTTGATCTGCAAACTTAGGTTGTTAACCCTCCAGAAGAGAAGCTTATTATTACCCTGCAGACATATGCAGTTCAGTTTACCCTGTCTTAAGTATCAAACATCTAGGCATAACATACTACAGATATTTTCCATCAAGTATTGATATGTTAAACTTTTAAGTCCCTACAGAATATGAAGAGAAAAAAAAAAAAAAAGGAATAAACACATATTTTTACACAGAAATGTAGAAATCTAACCATATACAGCATTGTAGCAGGACAGTCCTGTGACATTTTTTTTCTTGTGTCTTTTTTTCACTTATTACCCTTTATTTGAAAAAAAAAAATTGTACTTGAGAGACAGTATGATAATAATTGGTATGTTATGATAAGAACTTTGTATATAGAAGACCAGAATGACAGGCATTCCAAGTGTGTCTATTACACATTGGTATCTCCAGTGCAGTTGCTTGGTTCACAGGTATCAGCATGTATAGCTAGTCAGGTTGAGAATCCTGCCAATTAACTGCTAGTTTCAAAAACCTGCTGATGTTTCTCAGGATCATTGCCTTACCCATCTTGTGCCTATAAATGTATGGCTTTGCCCCTGTTATGGTTCCCAGCTTTTCTCCTTGCCCTCTCCTCGTTGACCAGTTCTCAAGTTCTCACTTTTGTTTTAAATGGTCATACCTTTCTATATGTATTTCTTCTTTTGAGTTCTTATACTAGGGAAACTATATGATATTTACACATGTGGAACTGGTTTATTTTGGTTATAAGTATATCTTAAAGTGGCATCCACTTAAATATGAAGGCTTCGAGTTTATCATTCTTTGTAACTTAGTAATACTCCATTGTATAAAGGTACTACATCTTTTTCAACCCTTCCTCATGTGATGGGCATCTTGGTTTCCAAGATTTGGCTATCACAAATTGTGCTGCTATAAACATAGGTACACATATATCACTATAATATGACATTTTCAGTTTCTCCAGGAAAATTCCAGTAGGGGGATAGCTGGCTTGAATGGGATTTTCAGTCCTAGTTTTGTAAGGAGTTTCCACACTGATTTCCATAATGGTTGCACCAGTCTACATTCCCACCAGCAGTGGAGAAGGGTTCTCTTTTTCCCCACATCATCTCCAACATTTGTTGTTGGTTGATTTCCTTGTGACAGCCATTCTTTCTGGGGTGAGATGGTGTCTCAGTGCTGTTTTAATTTGTACTTCATGGATGGCTAGCAATGTGGAGCATTTTTTCATATATTCTAATTTTTTTTAAGTTTTTTTTTTTTTTTTTGTGGAATCAGGGCTTGAACTCAGGCGCTTGCGCTTGCACTTGCCAGGGAAAAACTTACTTTACTGAGCTATCTCCCTGCCCTCCCCCAATTTTTGTTTTTGTTTGATTATTTTATTTTTGCAGAATCGGATATTGAACTCAGGCCCTTTGGCTTGCCAGGCAAGCATTTATTCTACTGAGCTATCTCCCCAGCTCCAATTTTTTAAATAAATTTTTAATGTTTTTTGTCTTTTTAAAGCAGGGCCTCAGCTGGGCATGGTGGCGCAGGCCTGTAATCCCAGCACTTGGGAGGCTGAGGCAGGAGGATTGTTGTGAGTTCGAGTCCAACCTGAGCTACAAAGTGAGCTTAAGGCCAGCCTGAACTGCATAGTGAGATCCTATCTCAAAAAGACAAAAAAAAAAAAAAAAAGCAGGGCCTCACTGTACAGCTTAAGGCTGTCCTTCAACTCACTTTATAGCCCTGGCTGGTCACAACTCACAAGATCCTCCTGCCTTAGCCTTCTGAATACTGGGATTATAGGCATGTGCCAACATAGCTGGCCTTGGTTTTTTTTTTAGATAAAAGCTCATTATGTAGCGCAGAATGTAGAGCAGACTGGCCTTCAAATCCTTGAAATCACAGGAGTCCATCTGCCTCAGCGCCTCAGTGTCCTGAGTGCTTGGATTATAGGTGTGTGCCACCAGGCCTGACTCTTGTTTCTACTTTGTATTCCTAGGAATGGAACCCAGGGCCTCAGGCATGCATGGGCCTGAGTACCTGATGAGTGCTGTGCCCTGAGCCACGCCCAGCCCAGAGTGCCCTTTTTCCAAACCACTGTCCCCGAGGTCTAAAGATATGCCTTTTTTTTTTTTTTTTAATTAGGACAGGGTCTACAGGGTCTCACTACATAGATCAAGTGATTCTCCTTTTTTTCCGCCTCCCAAGTGCTGGGATTGCCGGCGCCACCACCACGACCAGTCTCAATTGTGGTCTGAGCAGGCCATGGGGGCGGGGCCAGCACAGCATGCTGGAGATGGGACCCTGGCCACTGTATTCTGCCTCATCAGGTGCTTTGATCTGCTGAGCTATCTGGCTGGCCCATATTTTCTTTATTCATCTGTTGGTAGGTATATAGATTGCTCCCAAGATTTAAATTTATGCATAGTATAAATTATGCTGTTGGGGCTGGAGAGATAGCTCAGTAGAATAAGCACTTACCTGGCAAGTGCAAGGGCCTGAGTTCAATCCCTAGTCCTGAAAAAAAAAATTATACTGTTATAAACATGGGTATGATTGGGCATAGTGGTGCCAGCTTGTAATCTCAGCACTTGGGAGGCTGAGGCAGGAGGATCTTTGGAGTTTCAAACCAGTGTGGCCTACAAAGCAAGCTCAAGGCCAGCCTGAACTGCAGGTGAGACAAAAAGACAAAAAAGGGCATACATATAATGATTTTTACTGTTCCAGGAAGATAGGTAGGAATGTCACAGGGTCAAATGGAATTAGAAAGGGGCCGGGGAGATGGCTCAGTGGAATAAGCACTTCCCTGGCAAGCTCAAGAGCCTGAGTTCAATCTCTGGTTCTGCCAAAAACAAACAAAAAACCAAACAAATGGAATTAGGAATTGCTAGGTTTTTTTTTTTTTTTTTTTTTTTTTTTTGTAGTGCCAGGGATTGAACTCAGGACCTTGTGCTTGCCAGGCAAACACTTATTCCTCTGAGCTATCTCCCCAGCACTAGGTTTCTCTTTTGCAGGAAGCTCCACTATAGTGGTTTTACTACTTTATCTTTCCAACAATGTAGATGGACTCCCTTTTCCATCATGCCCTTGTTAGCATGTGTTATTATTTGGTTTCTTGATAGCCAGCCATCCTTTCTCGAGCGAGATGGAGTCTCAGTGCTTTAATTTGCATTTCTGTGATGACCAGGGATGTTTCACATTTTTTCATGTAGCTATTGCCATCTGTACTCCTTCAGAGAAGCGTCTGTTCATTTTCCTGCCTGTTTTCTTTTGTATTTAGGGTCTACAGGGTCTCACTGTATAGATTGGACTCATAGTAATCCATCTTTCAGCCTCCCAAGCCCTGGGATTACAGGCACACGCCAACATGCCCAGTCTCAATCGCAGCCTCAGCATGCCGCAGGGGCAGGGCAGGGCAGGCAGGGCAGCAGGCAGGCACGATGATCGAATTCCTGGCCCCTGCGTCTGCCTAAACAGTTGCTTTAGTCCACTGATCTATCTGGCTGGCCCTTAAAATTTTTATTCTAGATGTCAGTCCTTAGTTTGAGGAATAGCTGGCAAGTTGTTTTTCCAGTTCTATAGGTCATCTCTTCATTTGCTTGACTGTTTCTCTTGCTATGCAGAAACTTTTTAATTTGATATGGTCCAATTTGTTGATTCCTGGTACTATTTCTTTTGCCATTGGGGTTTTGATCACTAAATCCAGGCCTTCACCTATATCTTCAAGAAGTTACATCTTCCAGCAGATTGTTTCCATTTTAATATTTAGATCTTTGATTTAAATCCATTTTGATTTTAGTTCCATACATAATGAGAACTGTGGGCCTGGAGTCAGTCTTGTACATGTGGATAGCCAGTTTGCCCAGTGCTTTTTATTAACATGGTTCCCCTGGCTTGAACCACTGGTGTGTGTGTATGGGTCTGCTCCATTGGGTAGCCTGTGTCACATTCCAGAGTCACATGACAGGATCGCCACAGGACTGCCCTGTGCTGCCCATTCGCACAGTCATGTGTACCAGGTGGCAGCTGCCTGGCAGCAAGTGTTATAAACTTAAGCCTCCAGCATGAATGTGCTATCTGGGTGTAGTGGCACGTACCTGTGATTCCAGCACTTGAAGGGTTGAGGCAAGAGTATTGCCATGAGTTTGGAGCCAGGTTGGGCTACATAGTGAGTTCAAGTCCAACCTGAACTACATAGTAAAACTCAGCAAAAAAAAAAGCCAGGTGTAGTGGCGCACACCTAGCACTGAGGAGGCTGAGGCAGGAGGATGGCTGTGGGTTTGAGGTCAGCCTGAGCTACCTAGTAAGACTCTGTGTCCAAAATTTAAAAAAAAAAGAAAGAAAGAAAGAAAGAAAACCAAAAATCAAATAAAAAATCTTACCCCCAAAAGAGACTGTCATTCCTGCAGTGTGGTGTTTTTGACCTCTTTGGTGAAGATCAAATATAGTAGTTGACTATGTCTAGGGTTATTTCTGCTTTCTATGTTTCAGAAACCTTGAGATCAAATACATTTGATCTTAGCCAAAAGGCCGAGAAGTGATCTTGAAATCAAATATACCTTGAAGTGGTCATACACACCCATAAATCTAGTACTTAGGAGGTTGAGATAGGAGGATTGCCATGACTCAGGCTGAACTACATAGTGAGGTCTAGTCTCCAAAAAAAAAAGATGGAAGTACAAGCTCTCTGCTGTCCCTCCTCACCTGGTGCTGGCGAATAGGGTGGAGCAGGATGGGCTGATGGGGATGTCCCATGTGGGAGAGTGAAAGCTGGGCCTACAGAGCCCTCGCTAGTCCATGGCCACTGCAAGTTCATTTTTGGTGCCAGGAATCAAACTCAGGACCTTGTGCTTACAGGCACAGTACTACTGAGCTACATCCTGGGCCCCACCAGAAGTTCTTGTAGGGCCACTTTGTAGGCCTCTTGCCTGGCCACATTGCTGTGTAGGTTCTGGTCTTTGACCACTGCTTTGCCCTTGGCTGGTTTTCCTGGGCCTCTTTTCCCTGGTCTCTTCCTTTCTGAGCTCCCCTGCAGGGCCCAGAAGGAGATGGCGTTTGCAACCCTACCCCCCCCCATTCCAGACACTTGAGTGGATGCAGACCAGGGCCTAGGGTCTGCAGGCCCTGTCACTCCTGCTTGTGGCCCAGGCCTGCAAGCTGTGGCCTGAATAGCACGGCCTGTAGGACTGGAGCACGAAGCCAGCAAGCCCTGGAGTCTGCCAGCTTCTGCCACTTCCCAAGAAGTGGCAGACATCTAGGGTGTCCCACCATGCACTGATGAAGGTCTTTAACCTTCCATTCCACAGGATCTGTGCCATGTCTACCCCTAGGCTGGTGCCAGCTCTCTTTTCTCTTAGGGTTGATGACTTCCGGCTTCCAAATGTATTACTTGGGACCTTGACTCAACTGCTACTTCAGAGGTTCAAAATAATAATGGATTCAAGAAGATGGAAGCTTATTTTCCTCTTAAGTAAAAATATGTAGGTAGGTGGGTGGTTGAGCTGTTTTAATAGCTTCATGAATAATGGGCCCTGGCTTTCTTTGTAGGTGATTGATTGACTGATTGATTGAGATAGGGTCTCACTATGTAGTCCATTCTGTCCTCGAATTCTCAGTGGTGAACCCCCTTCCCCAACCTCCCAGTGCTATGATTACAAGTGCTACTACCAGCCCAGCTTTTTTAATTTCAACACCCACATGTGGGCTGTTGACTGCTCAGTGCTGAGGGTTCCACCTGTGGTGGTGGCGCTCACAGGTGAGCCAGCCCCGCTTTCCGCCTGCAATCAGGAGCCAGGAACACTTGGCTTAAGTTCAAGTGCCAAGCAGCCTTTTCAGGCAAGGGGCACCGAAGGGGAGCAGGAGATTGTGATAGGGAGCTGGGCTGGGGAGTCACTGTCTAGAGATGGGCAGGACTTCAGCTTATAACGATCTTGGTGAAGAATAGTAGTTCATTTACCTTTTCCTCTGGTCACACTCTGTTCATTCTTTTGAAGCTGATTATAGAAAGAGAATTATTGTGGAAAAACTGAAGCTGGTTGTAATATTGCCGGGTGAGTATTGGTCTGAAAGGTGCAATTCTGAGATGTAGCCAGCTGTGTAACCTATAGCTATAGTTTCTATAGTCACCTGAGGAGGAGGCAGAGGGAGAACAAAGAATGTTTTCCATTACTTTTATAGCTTGGCACACTGGCCCATGATTGTAATTCCAACACCAAGGGAGGCTGAGGCAGGAGTCTTGCCCAGGCAACTTAGCGTGATCCTATCTAAAGATAAAACAATGGTGATGCAGCTCAGTGGCCTGTGGATATGATCCCCACTACAGCCAAAGATGTGCTTTTCCTTTCCTAATACCACCTGCCACTGTGTCACCTGGCCACTTGGTGTCTCTCCTGGGGAAGTAGACTCCAGGTTATTCTTCACTGCTTTGTAGCCAGTTTTTTTTTTATTTTTTTTATTTTTTTTATTTTTCCTTTCCGTTTTTTTTTTTTTTTTTCGTATAGAAATTGAATTCAGGACATTGTGCTTGCCAAGCAAGTACTGTGCCACTGAGCTATATCCTTGGCCCAAGATGTCATTTTTGGCTCCTAATTCCTGTCTTGCAGTAGCAGTGCTGTTGCTGTTATACTACATTGTTGCACTGGTTAAATGTTGAAAGAAATGTTACTGTAATTCACAGTGTGATCTCAGTGGGCTTTTTTTAGACCAACCGAGTGGATAACCCTGGGCAGAGTACTTAGCTTTCCTGACCCTGGCTCCCTTCTGTGGACGGGGGTATGAACTCTGCCTTGAGGCTTTGTTCTTGGGCAAACTGCAGAAATGCCAGTATAGCCACCACAGTGGCTGGGCAGTGTGGATCCTTGGCAAGATGGAGCAGTGTACAGTGGACATAAAGCAGGGCTGCAGGACATGCAGCAAACCACGCCCTGTGTAATTGGTGGGGCCTTGCTGTGTAGTAGCAAGCAGTCCAGCTTTGTGTGGAAACAGGGTCGAAATCACATCCCCAATCCATTACTCTTCCCTTAGTACTTCATTTTTGAAAGCTGGAAGTGGCAGGTGGTCTGGAAGGATAGAAGAAGAGAGCAGATAGCTGGAGGAGGTAGGGAGCAGGAGGAACCCTTGAGGGGTGCAGAGGGCCCCCAGGAGCAACAGGCCTGGATCAGAACTAAAGATCACATTGGAGGTGTCTTAATTCAGAATACTTATATTCTCTTCCAATTGATTTGTCTGTCCTCAGCTAAGGGCGACATCTATGAGCTGGATGTCATCACTGTAATAGCCTTGGCAGTGTCTTTTTTTTTTTTTTTTTTTTTTTATCTCATCCAGTTCTTTGAGGGTGGGGAAGGCTGGGTATAGCTAGTGTTGAGATGAGCCCTGCCCTTGTGTTGGTTCCATTAGCTTACTTTTTTTTTTTTTTTTTTTTTTGAGACAGGGTCTCACTATGCAGTTCAGGCTGGCCTTAAGCTCACTTTGTAGCTCAGGCTGGTCTCGAACTCACAACAATCCTCCTGCCTCAGCCTCCTGAGTACTGGGATTATAGGCATGCGCCCCCATGCCCAGCTCATTAGCTTACATTTTAAAAAGATTTATGGGGGCTGGGATGATAGCTCAGTAGAATAAACGCTTGCCTGGCAAATGCAAGGGCCTAAATTCAATATCTGGTTTTGCAAAACAAACAAAGATTTCTGTGTTTGGTACAGGGTCTCACTATGCAGCTCAGACTCATAGTGATCCTCCTATTTTAAGCCTCCCCAGTATTGGGATTACAGGCATGTGCCACCATACCTGGACTTCTTGGCTCAGTGTGCCCAGGGGTGTGGCCAGTGATGCATGTGATACCTACCAGGGATCAAACCCTGGTCCCTGTGCTTGTCTAAGCAGGTGTTTAGTCTGCTGAGCTACCTTGCTGGCCCTCTATTAGCTTACTTAAATTTTTTTTTTTTTTGGTACCAGGAATCGAACTGAGGACCTGAGTTATCTCTTCAGTCCCTGCTTTTGATTTTTAGCCAGGCTTTTGCTGTGTAGCCCCGACTGGCTTTGAACTCACAGTGGCTCAGCCCTCTGAGTGCTGGGATTAGCGCCTTGTGCCTCCACACCTGATATCCATTATCCTTGGAAGTACACAGCACTCTTGGGCCGTGAGTCTTTCTTTCTTGTAAGTGTTTGGATAGAGTCTGCATGTCCCTAAGAGTGATTTAGATTTTCCAATTGAAGCAGCACTCTGCTTTTACAGACATTTTCTGGAGTTTACTCCAAGCATGGACAGGAGGGTCATTTTGAGCTCCTGCCATTTCCCCAGTGTTCTAAGAAGCAGGCCAGCCAGGGTCCTTTGTCAGACTTGCATCTGTGCTTGTTGTTGAGCCTGGCTTTGTGGCCTGCACTCTGATGGAATGTGCTGGGTGTGTGGTGTGATGCTGTGCTCTTGCTGCCTGGGAATCCTTAGCATCGGTGAGGGGCCCTGTTTCCTCCCTGGCAGTGGTCTCCCTGGCAGCAGCCCCTGCACTTCTCCAGCTGGTCCTCACTTCCTCATACCATACTGGCACCTTGGGGCTAGGGTTTCAGCATCAAATTTGGGGACACAGATTTAGTTCCTGGCACTAGAATTTGATTGCATCCCCATGGAGCTCGCAAACAGGAGATACTCAATTTTTTTATGGAGAAAATATTAGTATGGTCTGTTTTGCTGTGTGATTAACAGACTTTCGTGATTTTAACAACTTTCTACTTAAGCACGATACTAATTTTTTAATAGCTTATTTTGTTGATCAGATATCCTTAGAGGGTGTATCAAGCACTTTATCTGTTTCATGTTGTATATCTTTTTCCTTCAATCCTTTTTTTTTTTTTTTTTGGAGAGACAAGGTTTGGCTATGCAGTTCAGGCTGGGCTTGAGCTCACTTTGTAGTCCAGGCAGGTCTTGAAATAACTCTCCTGTCTTAGCCTCCCGAATGCTGGGATTACAAGCAAGTGCTACCAGGCTCAGCATTTTTTTTTTTTTTTTAAAAGACCAGGGTTTGGCTGAGCATAGTGGCACCTGGCTGTTAGTTCTAATTCTTGGGAGGCTGAGGCAGGATTGTTGTGAGTTGGAGGCCAGCATGGGCTACATTGTAAGTTCAGAGTGAGCCCAAATTACATAGTGAGACCCTCTCTCAAAAAACAAAACAATGTAGCAAAAGGTGAGTTGCTAAGCTACCCAGGTTAGGGTCAAACTTAGAATCCTGCTTCAGCCTCAGAATATTGGGATATTGATCATACACACACTCTGTCATAACCTACTTCTCTCCAAATTTAACATAATTTCTGTTTTATTGTAAATAGTATGTATTTGTTCATGTTTCTTTTTTATGAAAAATGAATTGTTTAAGACTATGACATCTGTTGATTTGAAAGTTAAAAATGTCATTCAGAGTTTAACTTCCTATAGCATTAGTATTTATTTGTGAATACATACCTGGGCTGGCCAGTCAGGTATTTTCAGGACCTTATCTGGGCCAGGTTCTACCACTGAGCTACATCTCTGGTCCTTTTTTAATTATTAAAATTTTGAGGCAGGGTTTCACTAAATTGTCCAGGCTGATTTCAAATTTTTGGTTTTCCTGCTTCAGCCTCTCAAGTAGCTGGGACTAAAGCATATGCCACTTGGGGCTCTATTAGGTACCAGAATCAGGTTTTTTTTTTTTTGGTTTTTTGAGACAGGGTGTCACTATGCAGTTCAGGCTGGCCTTAAGCTCACTTTGTAGCTCAGGCTGGTCTCGAACTCACAACAATCCTCCTGCTTCAGCCTCCCGAGTGCTGGGATTACAGGCATGTGCCACCACACCCGGCTCAGAATCAGTTTTAAGGAATGATGTTAGCAGTGGTAAATGCCTGGTCTCATTTTGGGTTAGCCTTTAGGTGGGCTCAAGGAGGTGACAGGGCCTGCCCATTATCCCTGGGATACCTTTATTTATTTATTTATTTTTGTCTTTTTGAGACAAGGTCTCACTATGCAGTTTAGGCTGGCCTAAGCTCAGTTTGTAGCTAAGGTTGGTCTCAAACTCACAACAATCCCCCTGCCTCAGCCTCCTGAGTGCTGGGATTATAGGCCTACGCCACCACGCCCGGCTCTTTGGATACCTTTATTGTGGTCATTAAGCTACAGCCTCAGGAATCAGGTTTTCAGCACAGGCTGCAGTTAAAATACTATTCTCAGGTCGCTTCTTGGCCACATCCCACCTGGCTGACTGAAGCTCTTGCTCTTTTTCATTTCCCCTGGTGCCAGTTTGACAACTAACATTTTTGAGCTGCTTTTCCATAGCTTCGTTACAGATTCATGTTGCTCTGGGGAAGCAGAATTCAGTCAAAGGAAATCAGTGTCGGCCCCTAAGAGGAGATTATGGAAGGAAAGCAAGGAGCAAGTGGATGGAAATGACTATCAGGACTTTTACGCGGAGGATTGGGTGGGCACTTTGTTCAGCAAGTATTTACTTTGTTGTGGTTAGACACTGACACTGGAGTGGGACAACAAGAAAACAACCCAGACCCTGCCTTCCTGTGCTGTACTGGGTAGTGAGGACTGCAGACCAACCTGTAGGGACTCATTCAGGCAGTGCCGACTGTCTGATGTTCACTCTGTCACCATTTTATGAGGAATTGAGGCTCAGAGTGATGGCCCTGCTAGAAATTGGAGCAGCTGGGGTGGCGTACCTGTGCTTGTGGGAGAAAATCTAAGGTGAGGCAGGGAGCAGCTATGTCTACATGTTTTGCTTTCCCTAAAGATCAGTCAGCCTGGCCTGAGTATAATCTTATCTGCTTAAGGTTGAAGCAGGAAGATAACAAGTTTAAGGCCAACCTGGGTAATTTAGTGAGATTTCCTCAAAAATAATTTACTCTGAGCCGGGCGTGGTGGCACATGCCTGTAATCCCACCACTCAGGAAGCTGAGGCAGGAGGATTGTTGTGAGTTCGAGACCAGGCTGAGCTACAAAGTCAGTTTAAGGCCAGCCTGAACTGCATAGGGAGACCATATCTCAAAAAAGACAAAAAATAAATAAAATAAAATAAAATAAAAATAATTCACTCTGATATCAAATGTTGATGAAGAGCTGGAATAAGACATTATTATTATTATAGATATTATTCATATTTAAAGTGATAATTAATTTTAACCTAGGGCCTTTGTATTGAACTACATCCATCCCTCAGACCCTTTGTTTCATTTATTATTTTGTGACAGGGAAGCACTTACTCTACTGAGCCATCTCCCTAGCCCCCATTATTTTTAGACAGGATCTCACTAAATTGCTAAGGTGCCACGCTGGCCCAGGATGGCCTCAACTAACCCTTGGAAGAGCAAAAAAGGAACCAAATTTCACCAGTCCATTGGCATTCTGTCTGAGTTACTCTTCTCTCATTACTGGGATAAATACCCAACATCCAAAATGAAGGAAGGAAAGGTTTATTTAGCTCACAAGTTTCAGTCCATACTAAGCTGGCTCCAAGGCAGAGTGGCACATGGCAGAGAGCAGCCTTTCATAACAGTGGCAAAAACCAAGAGCAGAATGGAGTGGTAGTGGCAACAATGGCTATGGAGAGCAGCTCTGTCTCCCTTAAGTTGCATTCAGACAGTATGCCCCAGGCTGGGTGTAGGCCTCGCATCCATAATCCCACTGGATCGTGAGTTAATCACAAACTCTAGAAGTCTGCTCCATGACTGCATGAGGCTTTGGGGGGACAACTAGACAAAAACTATAACATTCTTCTCCTCCACCCTCAATGACTCATGCACATCTCTTTATGCAAAAGGCGTTTTAGTCCATCTCTAAGAGTTACCGAAACCTCAACAGTTTCACCATCACTGAAAATCCAAGTCCCAAATCTCCTTCAAAGATTCAAGGCAAACTCTTAGCTGTGAGCCCCTGTACAAATGAACAGTTTAACGCTTCCAGTATTCAAAGGCACAAGGTAAACATTGCCATTCCAAAAGGTACACACAGCAGGATACCAAACACTGAGACCAAAGCAAGTCCAAAATCCAGAAGGGCGAACATTAAGTCCTAATGTTCCATGTGGAACATCTGAAGCAATCTGTGGCAAATTGTGAACTCCATGTGGCTCCACCCCTGTGGCACTTCTGGTGATTGTAGCTCCCATGGCTTCTCTCTTAGGCCAGCTTTGCTTCCTCTTTATAATTTCCCTTAGATGGTCCACATTCTTGGCTTCTACTGAATAGGCTTCTCACTCACAGCTATACACACTGTCCTCCCAGGGACATGCTGCCTGGCCTCCCAGGTCTTCTGAAATTGAGGTGGGAGCCTTCTTAACCTCAGAACTCCTGCATTCTGCAAGCACGTAAAACCAACACCATGTGGATGATTCCAGGGTCCGCTGCCAGCTGGAGCAGTAACCAGGCCTTCTTCTTTCTTTGCTGTAGGGGTTGAGTACCTGGATTGCTGAACACTCTGACCCTGATTCCCAGAAACAGATTTTGTTATGCCGGCGCCATTGTGGAACCTAGTGTGGCTGCTGCCTCCATTCTGGAACAGAAGACTCTTTGGTTTTCCCCTCAGGGCAAAGTCCCTCACTCTTGCAATTTTGAGGCTGCGAAGGGTGGAGACCTGCTGCTTTCAGTGATACCCTCAGGCCATTCTTTCCATTCTCTGTTCCTTCTCAGCAATGGAGATCCTTTGCTCTGTCTTTGCATTTCCACAGCTTTATTGGAGCTTCATTTCTGGCCATTCTCATACATTTTTATTTTTTTGTGGTAATGGGGATTGAACTCAGGATCTTTTGCTTGCTAGGCAAACACTTATTATACTTAGCTATCTCCCTTGGCCCTCATAACATTTTATTTTGTTTATTTATTTTTGGTGAAATTGGGGATTGAATTCAGACCCTTGTGCTTGCCAGGGAAAGACTTATTCTACTGAGCCATCTCCCCGCCTCTTCTCATAACATTTTAAATAAGCCTGCTGGGCTATTTGCTTTTGATTGTCAACAAAAATTTGACTAACTCCCCCCAACAGTAGCCATGCCATTGCCTCAGTACTTGGCTGCTTCTTTTGCCAGATTAATCAGGCCATTGTGCTTAATCTCAGTCTTAGGCAAAGTCTCTGGACACAAGCAAAATGCAGAGAAATCATCCAGAGTCCAACAAACAATGCAGTCCTTCCCAGCAGAAACCTTCCCAGCCTAGTCTTTTTCTTTTTTTTTTTCTCTGTTAACAATTCCAATAAATAACCTTATTTTATTTAAATGTCCACTTCAGTAGTCACACCCCATAAGGAAATGCTATTTTAATAGTATGTTTAGCTGGAAAAGCTTGTATTTCTATATAAATTTAGACAATTAGTTTTGCAAAGTACTACTGCATGATAAAGCTTCCATCAAGGACTCATCCTTAAACTACAGTCCTGAATCACAGTATTATTGCAACCTTCAAGTTACCTTTTATATCATTCGACTCCAGGAAACCCCCGATATCATTTTACAAAGCTGCAGAAATAAGAAACCCAAAAGATCACTGCTCATACACTTCACTGCCCCAGATATTCTCTATACAGGGCCCCTGTATTCAGGTTTGCTTGTTTTAGTGAGATGCTGGTCTAATGATTTCTAACTTTCTAGAAACTTGAGATTTTCAGTTCCTGGGCCAGGTGTCTGTCTGGTCAAAGAGCAGGATTCAGGGTCAGGACCACCTCTGGTGATGCTGAGATGGTCTAGCTGGTCCATGGTGAACCTGTGCGGGGGTGGGGGAGACTTGGTCATGCAGGCTGCCTTGATGGCCTTGAAGGCCCAGGCCCTGTGCTGCCTGGCATGGCTGTGCTCCTGCTTGGTGCATGTAGAGCGTGCTCAGCCAGTACTGGCTCTCCGCCTCTATCTCCAGGCAGTGGACCATGTTCTGCTTCGCCTGCTCTGAAACGTACCGTGGCCGCCGGTGCTTCCCAATCCACTGCCGGCCTGGGTTGTGACCAAGGAGAAGGACCGCGGTGAGGAGCATGGTTTTAGCCCCTCAATCCAAAACCCACCTCGGTCTGACAGACAGCAGACTTTATGGTTGAGGAGTGCTCCTCCTGGGAGCCTAGTCTTTATAGGCAGGATTTCTGTCAGCCTTCTGGTCTTGAGCTCTGACCAGAATCTTGCATACAGAACAGCCAAAGTTGTTTCAGTGCATCTCTTATAGACAACAGCTCCAAACCTTTCCTATCAACCATTCCCAAAAGCTCATAATCCACATGGTCAGGTTTAGCCATAGCAATGACCCCACTTCTCTGGCATCAAATTCTGTCATAGTTACTCTTTTCTCTTTGCTGGACAAATACCTGACACCCAAAATGAAGGAAGGAGTTATTGGAGTTAACCTTACAATTATTGGAAGTTTCAGTACATACTTGTATGCTCCAAGGCAGAGTGGTACATGGCAGAGGGCAGCCTTTCATGGCAGTGCCAAAGAGCAAGAGCAAAATGGAGTAGAGTAGTAGCAGCAACAATGGCTGCAGAGAGCAACTCTGTCTCCCTTAAGTTGCATTCAGGCAGTCTGCCCCAGGTTGGGTGTTGTCCTCACAGCCATAATCCCAGTGGATCATGAGTTAATCATAAATTCTAGAAGTCTGCTCCATGACTGCATGAGGCTTTGGGGGAACAGGTAGGCCAAACCATAGCGCAAACACTGTGCTGGCTATGAACAGGGAGATGTCCTGGGATTTTTGTATCAGTCTTTCCGAAGACACAGATGGGTAGGTTGCTGTCTGATATTTGTAAAGACAAGACTTTTGGAAAGTTTAAGAGTTGTATTTTGAGGTGATACTGTGGATAAAGCTGAGAAGAGCCCTAAAGAGACTCTCCACTTTGCATGACTTTAGCAGAATTAGATCTCTTCTCCAAATAAAACTTGCCCCCAGGTTTTTGTTTTCTTTGTTACCAGGGATCAAACTCAGGACCTTGTGCTTGCCAGGCAAATGCTTATTCCACTGAGCTATCTATCTCCCCAGCCCAACTCCAGGTTTGTGTGGTTAAAAAAAAACAAAAAGGAAACCTTCCCAGAGTCCAGAGGTTACAGGCATGTGCTATCATATCCAGCATGTAATTATTAAATTGTCACAAATTCTTTCCATAATTAAGCAAGTATACCTGTTTTGTGGTGACCACCAGCTGAGAGGATGTGATTGGTCACTCATTGTATTGTCTTTTTTTTTTTTTTGTCTTTTTGAGACAGGGTCTCATTATGCAGTTCAGGCTGGCCTTAAGCTCACTTTGTAGCTCAGGCTGGTCTCGAACTCACAACAATCCTCCTGCCTCAGCCTCCCGAGTGCTGGGATTACAGGCCTGCACCACCACGCCCAGCTCTGTATTGTCTATTTTTTTTTTTTTTTTTGGCGGAACCGGGGATTGAACTCAGGTCTTTGAGCTTGTCAGGAAGTGCTAATTCCACTGAGCCATCTCCCCAGCCCCTGTATTGTCTATTATTGATTACATAAATGCAAACAACCTTCAGTGTTAATGATTCTTGATGCTGTTGATAAAACTACTCAGAGTTAGAAATTTATACCGCGATCCTTCACTTACCATGGAGATTCCATTCTAGACATCCCCACAATAATTGAAAATCAGTGAAGTAGCAACATTATATTTATTTTAGAATATGTATATATTTAAAAGCTTTATAAATCCTTCTCACATTCTTATAAACCTTTCCCACACTTTTAAAAACACTTCTAATGTTCTTAACCATTTTCTTTTTTAAAAAATTATTTATTTATTTATTAAATGTATTTGGTTGTTATAGGGTCTCACTCCGCAGTTTGGACCCGTGGTGATCCTCCTGTCTTCATCCTCCCAAGCACTAGGATTACAGACATAACGCCACTACACCCAAACTCTGGCTGGCTCAGCCTGCCCTTGGGGCAGGGCTGGCTTGGCATGTGCCGAGGTTAGAACTGGGTTAGAACCTGCACTTGCCTAAGGTTTCCTAAGCAGGCACTTTAGTCTAATGAGCTATCTCATTGGCCCTTTTTTTTTTTTTTTTTTTTGTATTTTAGGGAAGGGTCTACAGGCTGTTCAGGGTCTCAGTACTAGATCAGACTCATAGTGAATATGCCTGTTTATAGCCTCCCAAGTGCTGGGATTACAGTTGTGCATCACTACATCCAGTCTCAGTTGCCATCTCAGCATGTCCCAGGGGCAGGGCCAACATGAGGGCCTGGGGATTGAACCCTTGGCCCCTGCGCCTGCTTGCATTGCTGGCCCCTCTTAACCATTTTCTAGACTCGTAAAACCTACATAACTTTAACAACATACATAAACTGTATAGTACTTCAGAATCTTGTGATACAGTAAAAAATCCATGATAAATAATTTAGATTAATATTTTTTAAAGAACCCTCAAAACAGTGAGTCCATGAAAATTGATCTGTGAAATAGAGAATACTGTAATCACCACCTCACACTGGACAGGTGGGGAAGTTTTCTCTCTAAGGAAATACATAGTCATCTGTTTGATTCTGATGACCGTGAAACTGCTTCTGTGTCCCAGGCCAGGCTTGTGGGTTGGTGGCCAGGCTGGTAAGAAAATGAGTGACCAGGTCAATGCATCCAACCTGCAGGAGCTCAGAAGACAATGGTGGTTGGAGCACTGTATTTGTCAAGTCGTATCTTGGCTTGTGAGCATTTTGTCTTTTTTGGGGGGAGATTTGAACTTGAAGAGTATCCTGGGGCAGTGAAAAATTTGCTTTTCATAGGAAGGAAGTGAAGAGGGAGGAGAAAGAATGTATTTCTGCAGGATACAATGATCCTGTCCTCATAAGTGTGGACCTGGGGACATGCCTAGATGGAGGACATGCCCAGAGGGCTCTGGGCTGGGGACAGTGGGCTGTCAGCAGCAGCTGGGTACAAACACTAGGTGCTTTATGGTTTTGAGAGCTTATTTGGAGGTTCCTGCAGGGAGTGCAGCTACTCATATATCCTTGAGCATGAATGGTCCTCTATCAAGAGTGGCTGTCCTCTCCAACCAAGCATGCAGCTTCAGGAGGGACACAGGTGGAATCTTGAGGGAAGAAGGGACACCCGCCAGGCAGCCAGATCGGGACAGATGTCCCAGTCAGATCACCTTCACGTCGTACTTTATGGTTTTGATTTAGAGCTAAGTCTTAGACATGGTCATGATGTTCTGTGGAGCAGAAGTGTGGCAGAAAAGAATCAGGCTTTTTGTAATTTAAAAAAGTTTTTTTTTTTTTTTAAATTCATTTATGTATTACAGTGTCTCGCTACACATCACGGATTCTTTTTTTGCGGGGGTGGGGGGTCAGCTCAGCCCGCCCTGGGGGGAGGGGCTGGCATGGCATGTGGTGCTGGGGATTGAACCACGGTCCCTGAGAGGCACTTTAGATCACTGAGCTATCTTGCCAGCCCTAAAAAGTTTTTTTTTTAAATCTATCTTTATATATTTATTTGTACAGTTTTACTATGTAGCTCGGACTCCTAGTGATCCGTCTGTCTTGGCCTCTCCAGCACTGGGATTACAGGTGTGAGCCATCATGCCCCATTTCAGTGGCCAGCTTGATGCACCTGGGGCTCGGGGGAATCAAACCAGGTCCTTGTGCTTGCCAGACTGGTGCTTAGACCACCAAGTTATCTCCCCAGTCCCTTTTTGTAATTTTTGAGTAGACATTCTTTAGATTGAGGAATAATATGGAAAATGAAGCCAGAAATGACTGAAATATTTGAGGTCACAGGGTGACAGTGCTGCCTGCCAGTGTCTCTGCACTCTGTCCTGTTTATCCTAGAACACTTGGCAGCTGCTGGTGAGCCTGGTCCTTGACTGCTCAAGGGGTGGAGGGCGTTGGACTTTCAGAAGTATTGTTTGTGCAAATTAGTGTCTGCCTTAGTGCCTGCTAAGGAAGTCAAGCTGGTGATAGAGAGGTGCTCTGGGAGCTGGGTGGGTGTGAGGAGCTGGGAGCTAAGTGTGACAGGTGTGGGTGATGGGGTCCAGGCATTGGGGTATGTCGGGTGAGATGAGCAACCTCGCCTCCTGCACAGGGTCCAACTTGGAGCCTCTGGCATCTATGTTTGCAATCTGCACTGCAGCCTTGGCCCTGTAGGTGTCCCTGCAGGCTGGTGCTGCTGGTACCTGGAAAAGCACGCAGAGGGGCATGGCAATGGTTTTTCCTCCTGGACTTGGGCATAGGATGGAGGAAGAGGCAGCACTGCCTGTGCCCCCCTCCCGTACTGGGACTGAACTCAAGATTTTGTGCTTACTGGCAGGCACTTACGCTGCTGAGCTATTTCCCTGGCCTGTGCTTGTGGGTTATCTGTTTTCTCTAAGGCAGAAAACAGCAGTGCTACTTCCTGGGCAGTGCCACAAACATCAGCTGTCTGTGGCTGCTGTCCATGAGGACCTGATGCATCTATGAGTGGCACTTGGTTCTCACTGGCCTTGGGAAAGCAGAGGCTGCAGGAGGTACCCAGGGAGCTGACTCCTCGCAGCAGTGCCCAAGGAGGAGTGTGGGCTGGCTGCAGAGCGGATTGAGTAGCTGGTGGTGTCTAGGGCCTGAGCAAAGCCCAGAAAACTGCATGGAGCAAGCCTGCCCCCTCCTTTTCATTGCCTGGGAATGGCATCTATCCAATGAGCTCTGCAGCTCCTGAGAGCCAGGAGCTTACTTTTGGCAGCCCAGGATGTGTCAGGGTAGGCAGCAGGCTGGACCCCACGCCAGCAACTCCCCACATGTCCATCCCTTCCTCTGCCTTTTCTTCCCACGTGGCACACCATCATGCTGCAGGTGACTAGGTTGTAGGCAGCAGTCTCCTCAGTGTAAGTAGAAGGAAGCTACTTCTCCTCCAAAAGAGTTGGGAGGATGGGGTAGCTGTGAGACTTTGCTAGTGTCTTGATTAAAAAAAATGTGTGTGTGTGTGTGTGTGTGTGTGTGTGTGTGTGTGTGTGTGTGTGATGAGTGTTTTAAGACAGTCTCAGAGGTTCATGGTGGCCTTGAGCTCATGGTGCTCCTCCTGAGTGCCAACATCACAGGTCTGGGCCACCACACCTGGATGTAGTCCTTGTTTGCAGAAGCCCATATGTAGGGGGAGGTAGGGGAGCACACCAAGGCGTGACCATGAGGAGAGGTCAGTGGGCCTGTGCCCCCAGGAGCCAGGCCTGTTCCTGTTCAGGTGTCTGCTGGGAGAGAGACTCTCATATCTCTCTCTCTCTCTCTCTCTCTCTCTCTCTCTCTCTCTCTCTCTCTCTCTCTCTCTCTTTCTCTCTCTCTCTTTCTCTCTTTTCCAAGTTCTCTTAATTAAAAGTGTCCAGTATCCCCAGAGCTATCCCTACCACCAGGCTGGTGGTTGTTTCACCTCAATCCGTTCCCTGTACAGAAGCCAACTTAATTTCCTGTTCTCTCTCTCTTGTCTCTCTCTCTCTCTTTCTTTCGTTTCAATCAATCCTTCCTTCCTTCCTTCCTTCCTTCCTTCCTTCCTTCCTTCTTTCTTTTTTTGAGACACAGTCTTGTGCTGTGACCCAGGATGGCCCTGAACTCATTATGTAACCCAGGCTGGCCTCCAACTCATAGCAGTCCTCCTGTCTCAGCCTCCCTAGTGCTGGGATCATAGATGTGCACCCAGGTGTTTGTTCTAAAAAATCAGTCAGACTCGGCTACTCTCTTGCTCACAGCCTGCGAACCTCCTGGCCTTCCTGAACAAGTTCAGGAGCTGTGGGCGGATGGCATTCTGAGCTCGCTGCAGGCTTGTCCTGGCCTGTCTCTCCCTGTGTCTTGCTGTGTCCAGACACCTTACCCAAATCAAGTATCCTCTAACACGGATCCCTTCCCCAAGCCAGTGCCCTCTGTCTTGGGGAGGAAACAGTCCAGGTCATGGGTGGATGCCCTCAGGCCTCTTTGGTCCACAGCAGTGGCATGGTGATGCCATGGGTGTTGTCTCTTCTTGCGCCCTGAGCAGCCTGGCTGGTCCCACCCACTGTCCACTGTGCACAGCCAGGGAAGGACCATTTTCCTGGAGCCAATGATGAAAATAGACAGATCTGCGGGAGTTTGGATGAATTGCCTGGATTGAATCCTCTTTATTTCTGCCAGTGTGTAAGTATGAGTCCATACATTGTCTTAGTCACTTTCCTGTCACAGAGACAAAACACCCAACAGCTACCATTTAGAGGAGCAGAAGTTTCCTGTAGGCGATTTGCCCAGGGGGTGCCGAGCTGCAGGCAGGGAGGGGGCCCAGGAAGCAGAGAGAAGGGAACAGTAGGGCCAGCAATGACCTTGCTGGTACCCCTTCCAAAAGGCCCCACCTGTGGACCAGAGACCTTAGGGACCTTTTAGATGCAAGCCATGGTGAGACATACATGCAGACAGGCACACCCATGCATTATCTAAAGCTGAGGTGCATGCCTGTATACAGAACCATCAAATAAGGCTAAGGTGGGGATGGGCTGCAGACAGCAGAGGCCTCATGTGAGCCCAAACCCAGAGAAGGCAGGAGAGGGGCACCCTGTGAGCAGGGGCAGGACAAGAGGTGTCAGTAATGGGCTGTCCTGGCTGCGGTGACACAGACTTGCAGCCCCCAGGGGTCCATCCCTGCCAGCTTCATGGGGAACTTTGGTCCTGGGACTTGTGTGGTGGGTAGCTGAGCAGAAAGGGTCAGGTGGAGTTTGCCACCTTCTCTCTCTGCCAGGTGGTCTGTGGTGTCCTTAGCAGAGGTTGCCTGTATACCCTGAGTTTTGGAGGGCAGACCGTGCTGTGCAGGGCTGCATCAAACTGTGTATGACGTTGTTGATAAGAGGGGAAATGATGGCTTTCATTCTGTTCATCAGAAGTTGGAAATGTATATGTCATTGCCATTTACATGTATTTAGAATTTGGATTAATAATCCACTATAAGATCAACATGCATCTTTTTTCTTTTTTTTTTTTTGGTGGAACTGGGGATTGAAGTCAGGTCCTTGTGCTTGCCATGGAAGTGCTTATTCCACTGAGCCATCGCCCTGGCCTCAACATGCATCTTTTAAAAAATAAAGGGAATTGAGTTAGGTGTGTGCCTTAGTTACTTTTCTCTCATTGCTGGGACAAATACCCAACACCCAAAATGAAGGAAGGAAAGATTTATTTAGCTCACAGTTACTGCAGGTTTCAGTCCATATGGCTGGCTCCAAGGCAGAGGGGCACATGGCAGAGAGCATCAATCAGTTCCTGGAGGTGGAACAACAACAATGCAACAAGAGCAATGGCTAAAGAAAGTCTCTCTCTCTTATATTACATTCAGGCTCTCTGCCCCAGGCTCACACCCATGATCCCAGCAGTACTAAAACCCATAACCCCAGCCTTGGATCACACACAATCCCAGTGGATCTTGAGTTAATCACAAACTCTAGAAGTCCCCACCCCATGACTACATGAGGCTTTGCAGGGACAACTACACACAAACCATAACAGTATGGTTGCGCAAACCTATAATCCCAGCACTGGGGAGACTGAGACATGAGGATCACCAAAGGAGGTACTACTGTGTGTTCTTAGAAACCTGCTTTCGGTTGAGGTCTTAAAAACTTTGTAGTCAGATATACTTGACAGAAGTTTCAAGTTTGTTTTGAAAG
The DNA here is from genome assembly GCA_004027165.1 of Ctenomys sociabilis. NCBI lineage: Eukaryota > Metazoa > Chordata > Mammalia > Rodentia > Ctenomyidae > Ctenomys > Ctenomys sociabilis. The sequence goes on along the minus strand of PVKA01005229.1, from coordinate 56,317 downwards.
CAGGTGCATTACAAGGAGTAGAACTGAGCTCCTGGGTGTGTACTGTGCATACTTCCCTATACATCAGTGACAGGTGCAGCAGCATGAACTGTGTTCCCTCTGTCCAAGCGCCTCTTCCTGCTGTGTCACCATGGTTGCTGCCCTCTTTTTCCATGGATCTGTCATCCCTGACGGTGGGGACTGTGGCTGTGGTGTCTGTCCTCTCCAGTGCCTACTGCAGCACTGGTGCTCAGTGGTTAGCAGATTCTGGCAGCAGGCGCTTTCTCTTGATAAGAACCTTCTCTTGCTTCATGGGTTCCTGCTTTATCTAGGGACTACTTTGACCATGAAAATGGAAACTTCTAGTATAACCTCCTTGGAGAAGGACTTTGGGGGTTGAGGCTCCAGGGTAAATGTGAAGTTGGGGTGCCCCATTTATGCCTGATTTCACTCAGGCACTGGACAGCAGAGCAGTGCATCTGGTTTCTCTGTCCTCAGTCATTGCTTAGGCACAGGAGTTGCTGTGAATGAAGGTCAGTGACATGGGTGGTGGGTACAGGCCAGGTCCCAAGTCCTAGGTTCAGATCCACTTTCACTTTTCTTTGAGACAAAGTCTCCCTGTGTAGTTCATGCTGATCTTGAACTCACTATGAAGACCAGGTTGGCCTGGAAACCACAGTCATCCTCTTGTCTCAGCCTCCTAAGGCCACACTCATTTTTTGAGCTGTGGCCTTGAGCAGGCTAATAACTCACTCCGAATTCACGATGCACACATGGAAGGAATGTAAATGCCCTTGTCTGCTTGGGCTGTTGACTGAGCTTAACTATTTTGAGACCCTTAGCCTGTGGCAGTGTCATGTTACTGCTCCCTGAGTTTCCAGGGGTCTCCATAACCCACTGAGAATATAATGGAAAATGCTTTATTGGCTAAGAGCTGAATCAGCTTCAGTTTGTGGGAGAGGAGGTTGAATTGTGTTTGAGTGAAATCCTTGAAAAATTATATTTTTGTTCTCATGTGTCAGGTAAATTGAAAACTTAGTTCTTTGAAAAGAGGGAAAGCTTTTCTTTTTTTTTTTTTTTTGAGACAGGGTCTCACTATGCAGTTCAGGCTGGCCTTAAGCTCACTTTGTAGCTCAGGCTGATCTCGAACTCACAACAATCCTCCTGCCTCAGCCTCCTGAGTGCTGGGATTACAGGCATGCGCCACCACGCCCGGCTGGGAAAGCTTTTCTTGACAATACTCTTGGAGCTTTTTTTTTTTTTTTTCTGAGACAGGGTCTTGCTATGTAGTTCATGCTGCCCTTGAGCTCACTGTATAGCCCGTATTAGCTTCTCATAGTGATCTTCCTGCCTCAGCCTCCCAAGCACAGAGCTTACAGGTGTGTACCACCATACCCAGCTCCTCATAACAGGTTATAGCTTTCTGTACAATCAACTACTTGAAAATAAAACCAGTCGTAAGTGTGGGAAATACCCCCACAAGAGTACCGTTCTGGAGGGCAAGTACTTGGCAAGTGTTTTACTTTAGGAGTGTGCTCTTTCTTTTCTCTGTATTTAGGGCAGGGTATACAGGGTCTACAGGATCTAATCACTTGTATGTTGGACTCAGTGATCATTCTGTTTTCAACCTCCCAAGAGCTGGGATTACAGGCATGCATCATCACACCCAGTCTCCATCCCTATCTCAGTGAGTCCTGTGGGTGGGGCCAGCAGCACAGCAGCTGGGAATCAAACTTCAGCTGCTGCACTCAGCCTAAGTAGACACCTTAGTCTGCTGAGCTATCGGGCAGCCCTGGGAGTTTGCTTTTTTTTTTTTTTGGCGAAACTGGAACTTGAATGCAGGCCCATGCGCTTGCCAGGGAAACACTTATTCCATTGAGCCATCTCCCCAGCCCCAGAGTTTGTTTTTTTTGAAGGAGAAAAGTAAAGTGCTTTTTAAGATGTGTTTACGAAACTGAGAGCCCGAAACTTGAGAGCCATATTTTAGGAATCCCCCGCAAACTGCTAAACTAGCGGAGCCCTTAGATTGGTTCCTTTCAGCTTCTGATCACTGCACAGCAGCCCTTACTCTTTGAATCTGTATGTCATCAGGAAAGGGCAGTAGGAAATGTGTGTGAGGATAGCACAGTTTTGAGGGAAGCTCCATCCCACTGCTGTTTACAAAGAACTGAAAGAAGGTAGGATGGGGTCAACTCCAGGAATGGGATTTCACAGTCAGTATTTGATCATGGCTTGGGGTGTGAGTGAGGCACTGGAAACTCTTCTTTAAAGCTTTTGTTGCTATCTCTGCCTTTCAGGCAGACAATTTTGTTTTTTTCCTCCTCAGTAGTAAGGCTGGAACCCAGGGGTGGTCTATCACTTCGCTGCATCGCCAGCTCCTCATCTTTAAAAAGGTTTTTAAAATTTTTGAGCCAGAGTCTCTCTAAGTTGCTTAGGTTAGCTTTGAACTTATCATGCTCCTGCCTCAGCTCCCCTGTGAGGCTGGGATCATAGGCACGTGCCACTGTACCTGCTGTAAAACTTCCTTCCTTTGTTCTTTTTCCCTTCCCTTCCCTCTCCTTTCCTTTTCCCTGACCTGGATGTGTGGAGTGGCAGGGATATTGATGAGTGAGTTCCTTTCTCTGGAAAATTGCCCTCCAGTTTTTCTCCGTGTGTCTGGACTGTCACTCTATATTCTGTGCTGATTAGGCCATCGAAATTGTGTAGCAGGCTGAAGTTTGAATCCCAGCTGAAGGTGACTTTGTATTTTTTCTAAGAGCAGTGCTTGTATTCTCTTGAAAGTGATGGTACATGTGGTACAGTAGCACACCCAATGGCCTGAGCCACTCCAAAGGCCACTCTGGTGAGGGTGAGAGGGTTTTCTGAACCCACGGCTTTGAGGCTGCCCTAGACAACATAGCAAGACTCTCATCACAAAGGAAAATAGAAAAACAAAACATCTGGCATGAAACAAAGTAGCGAGCCCAAGCCTCTGGGAGACTGAGGCAAGAGGATTCCAAATTGGAGCCCAACCTGGGCATTTTAACAGCTTCATGAAACTGTCTCAAAATTAAGAAAGACATGGAGAGGCTGGGGAGATGGCTGGGCTCAGAGGTCTAAGCGCCTGCCTGTCAAGCACAGCCTCTGGGTTCGACCACTGGTACCACAGGCTGTACTGGCCATGGAAACCAGGCTTGTTAGCACCATGCCTGTATTTCCCACGAGTGTGGGCTTCATAGTAGACCCTGTACCAAATATATAAATTAAAGATTAAATTATTATTTTTTTTTTTAGAAAAGGAGTTGGACGTTGTAGCTCAGTGTAGAGTCCATATATTCAGTCCCTAGTACTGCAAAAATAGAACCCCAAGGGTAATGAACTAAAAAGCAGTCTATGGGCTGGAGAGGGGGCTCAGTAGAATAAATGATTCCTTGGCAAGCACAAGGGCCTGAGTTCAAGCCCTGGTTCCTCAAAAAAAAAAAAAAAAAAAAGTATCTTATATTTTGTGGGTATTTTTCTAGTAATTTTCATTAATTCTTTTATGCATTTAGCAAATGTTTAAGAAGGGTTAGGGATATGTTAGAAAAACCCTGAGAAAAGTCCCATCCTTTAGGAATCCTAATGTAGCTCAGGGCTAGAGTGCTTGCTTTGAATTTGCACTTGTGAGACCTCTGGTTCACTCCTAGCACGCAAAGTAAACAAATAAACAAGAAAAGCCATGGGAAAAGAGGAAACTTGGAGTAGGTGGATGGTGATGAAATACTACACACCTGAATATATGTATCGTAGGGCAGATGCACAGGGAGCAAGTAGGGAGGTGCAGGGCTCTCACAACACTGTAACTGTCCTGTCCTCAAAGTCCTATTTCATAGCACAGAGTGGAAGTGACTTACCTTGCAGGTCCATGGAAGGTACTTAGTAGGTAGGTACTAAGGGTGGATTGGAGGTCACATATGAGCCCCTGAGTTTAGCTGCCTCTGCAGTAATGACATTCACAACTTGAAGCAAATCCTAAATATGTACTAGTTCCTGTGAGATTTTTTTTTTTTTTTTTTTTTTTTTTGTCTTTTTTTTGAGACAGGGTCTCACTGTGCAGTTCAGGCTGGCCTTAAGCTCACTTTGTAGCTCAGGCTGGTCTCGAACTCACAACAATCCTCCTGCCTCAGCCTCCCTAGTGCTGGGATTACAGGCATGCGCCACCACGCCCGGCTGAGATTTGTTTGTATTTTGAGAAAGGGTGTCACTATGTAGTTCAGGGCTGGCCTTAAATTCAAAGTGAAGGTCCTGCCTCAGCCTCTTGATTGCTGGGATTGTGTGTGCATCTCCATGTGTCTCTTCTTAGGCTTCTTATCACATTGGAGTATGCACACACACCTCCCCAAGCTCTGCACTCTCACCTAGCCTATCCACACCTGAGAGATGGGCCGAGCTGCCACTAAGCCCTGAGCTGATGCTGACCTCTGGCCCTACAGCTGCCCACCCCCATCCATGCCGTTCTACACCCTCCGCCCTCCACTCCTCTCACTGGTGTCCCACAAAGTCTGCTAGTTTGCTCTCCATAGCAGCCAGACTATTAAAATTGGAAGCTGAATGACATCCTTCTGCTGAGCCAGATGTAGAGTGGCTTCTGATCTCTGCCCCTGGCATCATTGTGTCTCCCTGGCCCATCCTGCTCTGTCCTCCTGCCCACATTCCTGTGCACCTCAAGGCTCTGTGCCCTCTTCGATCAGGCTTTAGATAAAGGCTTCTACCTGAGGTGGGGTACTCCAGCTGCCCTGTCCCATCTTTCTGCCATCTGTGTGCCCTTGGCCGCTGTCCTCTTGGCTTCTGGAAGGTGAGCTCCTTGCCTATAGGAGGTGTCTCATTCACTGGGGCTCTTGAGAGTGAGTGAATAAATGTCTGAGGAGGACTCAGTGTTAGGAGCAGAACCCTGTTGGGTGTGACTATCTGGGTAAACATTCTGGTGTGTGGCTTTCTACTTTACTTTGGCTATATCTGTTCATTGCTCCCCTGAGCGATAGGATGCAGTGCTTAGTGTTGGGATGCATGGTGGTAATTTCTGCTGGAGCCTCCACATTGTGGGTAAAACAAATGCTAAGAAATGGCGAAGGGGTGGGAAAGAGCTCTGGAGTTGAACAGGTACTTAGCATGCACGAGGCTCAGGATGCCACCCTTTATCCTCCTGCCCTCAAACAAAAAAATGAAGTAGGAATTTATGGGCCATGAAAATTGCTAAAAGGAGTCACTGGGGCTGGGACATAAAAAGTGTATGGTGGTGAGGGCTATGCCTCAGAGGAGCCTTCCCAAGAAGGTGCCGTGAAGTTGCCACAGCAGAGAGAGGTGGCAGAGCCTGAGGGGACAGAGCCTGAGGCAAAGGGATGGCAAACAGGTTAAAGTTTAAGCTGCTGTAGCAGTGGCAAAGGAGCTGTGTGACTGTGGTCAAAGACTCTGCAGACCTGGGGAAGACTCGGTTTTCATTTTGAGGGTCTGGAAAGCCACAGGGCTCAGGGCAAGTGTGTGAGAGTGATTTTTAAGAATTGCTGTGATTGCTGTGTGGACTGTAGGGTACGTGGTAACGTGTTTTCTTTTAGAATATTACTACTCAGTGCTTTTTTTTGAATTTGTAGATTACAGATATTTGCATAAATGAATAAAGAAAATAACAGCACACAGTACGTTACTTAGGACATTGCTAAAGTTTGTTAGGAGTTTGGGGGTATCCTCCTGTGCAATCAAGTGTTGGGCTTGTGGACCTCGCAGGGTTCATCACTGAGCCCCGAGCTATTGGGCGGCCTCTTCTGCCAGTTGCTTTTTATTTAGAGGCTGGTTTGGGGCTGTTGCCAAACACTTTCAACCCTGTCCCATGCTGGTTGGAGTCCATGGGAATCATTTATGTTTCTGTTGTTCTCCAGAGTCCTCAATGAAGTAGTGGCCCTGCTTGGGCAGTTTGTGCCTGGCTGTGCCCTTCCCTAGTAATACATGAGAAACAAATGTCAGCTAACCTGCTAGATGTCGGGCTGAGTTCATGTTCCCTAGAATGGAAGAGTGCATTTTAAGGGAAAACAGAGGTCAAAAGTAGGAACAATTTATTGAGAGACAGGAGGGGGCCTGAGTGAGTTGCCACAGACTCCATTTTATACAGGAAGTTTTGTAAAGTCATGAAGTGGGTATAAGATGGACCAAAGCTGGGTCAGCCAATTAGGTTACCAATAGAGCTGTTTAGGTCATGTTGATCCATTGGGGAAGCAGGTTCCATAACAAATGTACATGGAGAGAACCAGGACCTTTCTAGGAAGGATGGATCTGGTCGCCCTCATGGGTGACTGATATGTATGTAGCCTTCATTAGACCAGGTGATACCAGTTATCTTATCCAGGCCTGGTCATTCTGTCTTGGTCTAGAGGTCTTCGGCCACAGTGCTGACTCCCTTGGTACCACCCTGCCTGCCTGCTTGCCTATGCTATTTCTCCCTAACTTAGCTGTCTGTAATACTAGGGTGGTGAGAGTGACACCATCTGTTGATCTCAGAGATACTTCAGGTGTTGGAAAAATTATTTTTCCATTGGTGGAAAAGAAAAACCACTAGATTGTGAACTCCTTTGGCCAACAAAAATAAAACAACCCAAGCAGTTTGTGTTTTTTTGACCTGAGGCGCTTTCTTTTCTTTGAGTACAGTTACCTTAGGGCACTAGATTAGGAGGCAACCCTTTGACTAATGCTGCATTGCACACAGCATACTGTGCCTTTGAGTTCCTAGTTTCTGAGAGAATCTTCTGGAATAATGTGGTATTTTCTTAAAAACTTCCTTGGTTATTAAACTCAAAACAAAGTACCTACTGGTCAGTATCCAGGCCAGCAGGTAGGATAAGGTTTTGTTTGCTGTTTCAGCCCACCTCCCTTTCTCAGGCATAGCTCACCTGCTTAATGTTTAGCGCTCCATTTGCTGTGATTGGAATCTGCTTTCGCAGTGGACTGTAATAACTGAATCTGAAACTCATCTTTGTTTTTAAAAATTGGGATAAAATATATTAACAAAGTCTACCATCTCTTTTTGGTTTGTTTGCGACAGCATCTTGCTATGTAGTTATTAGAGTGATCCTCTTGCCTTGGCCTCCTGAATGCTGAGATTACAGGCATGTGCCACCAGGTCTGGCTTGTTTATTTGAGACAGGTTCAAGCCTTACCACTGAATTGCCCACGTTGGACTTGAACTGGGATCCTCCTGCCCCAGGCCCCCAGAGTGTTGGTTTCATAGGCCCACACTCCTATGCCTGGCTTACATTTGTTTTGTTTTTTATTTTTTATTTTTTTAAATTTTGGTTTTTTATTTTTTATTTTTTTAAATTTTTTTTGCTGGCACTGGGGATTGAACTCAGGCCTTGTGCTTGCCAGGCAAGCGCTTATTCTACTGAGCCATCTCCCTGACCCCCACATTTGTATTTTTAAAGGAAAATAACTGTGTGTCCTACAATAAATTCAGTGAGAACTGTGACACTTTCTGCTTATGTAAATATTTAGAAGATAGCCAGATTCTCATATTAGCTTCTGTTTTCAATCTGTTGCACTTTTTCATCTGGAAAACTCCAGTGGACACCTGTTGGGGAACCAGGGGAAAAGAGCAGCTTTATTTGTGTTTTTGTGCAAGTAGTTTTGGCCTCAGGCCTTCTAGAACAGAGGACCCTGGGGATCCCTGGGCTGTTAAAGTGGAGAGGGAGATGAATAGGAGCCAGTGCTTCTCAGCAGTCAGTAGGCATGCCTCACCAGTCTGGCTTCAGTTGTCTCATGGCAGAAGTGAGCACAATGCAACATCTGGATCGGTTGAAGGGCATAAGACACAGCTGGTGGACAGGAAGAGCCACAGGAGTGTTCAGAAAATAAAATGAGACTTAATTTTTTTCAGGGTTATCCCAAGTAGACAGCCGACCCAGCAGGCAACTTTGGGGGTTGTGGGGGTCACCAGGGGCTGCATCTGTGGTCACCAGGGGCTATATCTGTGGCAGAACTGGGGACTGAGGACGGGAGGAATAGTGGGTTTTCTGCCAATCTAGGAGGACAGCTGGGTCTCACTCAGATGGCACTGCCTGCATTAGCATTTGTCATAATGCAGCTTTCCTACCCTACTCACTCCTGGCCAGGTGGTATACGGAAGTCCACTCTGTCCTCACTACCTGAGCAGCAGATGTCAGCAGGATGTGAATGAACTGCTAGCAAAGTGTGAGGGAAACATCAGTGACCTGCCAGGATTTTGTAACATGTGTTCATAATGATTTAATAATTCTAGAGTATTCTGATGAAGAAGTGGCAGTCTGTACTTCTGTCTTAGTCAAGTAAAAATAACCCAATCATTTTGCTCCTAAAACTTCTGGTAGAATTTGTGTCTTATTGTAACTTGTGTTTCTTTCTCTCATTGACTTGACTATTTTAAATCTTACCCATTTAAAATGACCTTTTGATAAAATTTTATTAAAATAACAGCAGATTTTAGTATGTTTAGAATGGTAGTATACTATTGAAAATTCATGCTATTTATCAGGAGTGAAAGTAAGGTACAATGGAACCAGGTGTGGTGGCACATGCTTATAATCCCAGCACTCAGGAGGCTGAGGCAGGAGGATTGCTGCAGTTCAAGGCCAGCCTGGGCTACAAGGTGAGCTCTTTGCCAGCCTGAACTGTGAAACTGTGCTGCAAAAAGACAAAATAAACAAAATAAACAAAAACCCATGGTAAGATGATTCAGGGATGGATTTAAATACTTGGCTGGTATCTTGTAAGAATAGTGCTTTGCTGAGTTTCTCTGGCAAATGAGTGCTTTCTCTGCAAGCATATTTGCCTTTTGAGCCGTGTGGTTTGGTTGGTGCCAGGTGATCCAGTGCATGTCGTCACACTTAGTTGTGGCTGGCCCTCTTGGTCACAGGATGCTCTCCTCTCCTGTTGCAGATTCGCCGGAGGCGCCTGGCCCGACTGGCTGGTGGACAGACCTCACAGCCCACCACCCCGCTTACCTCACCCCAGAGGGAGAACCCTCCAGGGGCCCCGATCGCAGCATCAGCCCCAGGCCCCTCGCAGAGTCTTGGCCTCAATGTCCACAGCATGACCCCAGCTACCTCCCCGATAGGCGCAGCAGGTAAGCCACTTCCCCAGTCTGCTGCTCCTGTTGTGTTCCACAGCAGATGAAAGCAAGAGCAGTGCAGGTACGTTGTTAGTGTCTGTCATGCTAAAGATCTGGTAAAATGAGTTGTTCTTCTTTTTCCTACTTTTTACGTTTTTCTAAAAACCTTTCTTTGGCTGCTACCTCTGAGACAGGATGATTAAGAGTGAATTTGGTCCTGTAGGTTTTATGAATTTAGTGGATGCTTTCTTTTTCTCCCTGCTTCCCCCTTTTCAGTGGTGCTAGAGGCCCTGTTGATGTCAAGCACAGGTCCCAGCCCTGAGCCACAGCTTCATTCAAATAAAATGAGGTTGAAATGCTGATCAGGTGGTTTCCTTCTCTTCATGCTGTGTCAGTGGAGAATGTTTTGGTTAAAATTTCAGGTAGAACCTGACCTGGGACTGGAAGTGAAACCCAGTGGCCAGGCCCTTTCCCAGCATGTGTGAGGCCCTGGATTCACTTATGTGACAGGGTATAATTCCTCTTTTTTTTTTTTTTTCTTGTTTTGAGGCAGGATCTCAGTGTATAGTTCAGGCCGGCTGGCTTTGAACTCATTATGTAATTTAGGCTGTCTTTAATACATGGCAGTCCTTCTGACTCAGCCTCCTGAGTACAGGGATGACAGGTGTGCCACCATATCTGCGATACTTTAGAATTACCTACTTAATTTTAGTAAAGGTGTATTTCTATAAATGAGCTCCTTGTTGAGGTCCAGTGTTCCTAATTGTTGAGAAATGACACTGACTTCATATATTTTGTAGATATATATGTGCATGTGTGCGTGCGTGCGTGCGTGCGTGCGTGCGTGTGTGTGTTTTTAACCTGAACTGAGGATTGAACTCAGACCCTTGTGCTTGCCAGGGAAGCTTTTATTCTGCTGAGCCATCTCCCCAGGCCCTCTTTTTTATATATTTGAAAAGCTTTTGTATGTGAACTTTTCTGTCAAATGTTCTAATGATGTCATTATACTTATTATAATTACTATTTTATGATTACTTAAGTTATGAAAAAGTAGATGTAAGAGACTTGTGGATCATCATATCTAACTGGTCTGTGACATTAGTTCCACAGCTACTTAACATGCTGTGCCATAATCAGCTTTCAAAATAATCTTTTTTTCCCCCAGATATTGGTTTTTTTTTTTTTTTTTTTTTTTTCAGAACCGGGGATTGAACTCAGACCCTTGCATCTTGCTAGAGAAGCGCTTATTCAACTGAGCCATGTCCCTGGCTCCCCCCACCCAGATATTATTGGTAAATTTTAGATATACATAATGATCACATTCATCATAGAGAATTTGTTCCTGTACATGCTATAGCTTGATCCCCTTCTATATAACTTGATTCTTTTTCCCCCCATTGTCTTCTTGATATAGGGTTGTTTGTCAAGAGTATGTGTAGTTAGAAACTGCACATGGTCACATACACACATGTAATCCCAGCACTTGGGAGGCTGAGGCAGGAAGAGCTACATAACTTTGAGGGCAGCCTGGTCTATTTAGTGAGATAGATACTCATGAGGATGAAAGCTTAACTAGAGTTCTAAGAGGGGAGTTAAGCCCTAAGCATCGGTTATTAGTAAGCCTTTGAACCGTGTATCTCTAAGACACTGCTGTTGTCCTTTTGTGGGACTAAAGGGTTTAGGGTTTTGGTGGTGATTGTGTCTTGTTCTTGGGACAAGTTCCAACACCTGTGATCCTTGTGTCACCAAGATCAGGCCATGTCTACACCTGCAGGTGCAGGATTTGTCCAGAGGGCCCTTTCTGCATTTGTCTTGAGGCGAAACCATGATTCCAGTTAAAACCCCTTTTCTATCTGGCCTCTCTCTCACACTGGAACACAGCTAGAGGCCTCAGAGCCAGGCTGTTTTGTTCAAGTTCACGCCCACCACGTCATGTGCACCCTTCCTGCTACAGGAGGTCACACTGTACTACTGGGCACTTCCTCACTCCGCTGTCAGCTTTTCTACTGCATCCTCCATCCCCATGCACTCTCAGTCTTCCTGTGTCATTGAGAAAACAGACCCAGGCCTGCTGTGCCCTCTGCTTGCCATTCTGCAAGATGCCTGCCTCAGTGGGCCCTGGTCCTGGGTGCCCTGGCCCTGGGTGACCGCCTGCAGCAGAAGGGGTCTTCTCACCACCCAGTCTTGCTTCCAGCAATCCCTCTCTTGTCTCCAGACTTTCCATCTCAGGTAGCTTTTGTCACAGGCTTATCTGTACAGCTGCTTCTTCCGTGGTGGCCCCAGGTCCCCTGCCAGCCCCTGCCCCTCTCCCTGATGTGACATGTAGGTCCTGTCTCCTCCTGTCCTTGTACTCACTATTGATCCCACTGCAGGTGGGGGAGGCCATATGGACTGTCTGTGCGTTGAGTCACTGTCCTGTCAGCTCTGTCACTTCATTGGATGTGGCTCCAACCCTCCCTTGAAACACTGCATTTGGCTTAGCCAGCACAGCCTCTGGGTTTTGGCCCGTCTCTGCTCGTCTGTTTTTTGGGGGCTCTTTTTCATTTTCCTAACTTGTAGAATGGGAGGTACCAAGGTGCAGTATTGAAGTCTTGTTCTCTTTATGTTTTTGTTCTCTTGCTGATTTCATCTGCTTTCCTGGCTTTAATTGCTACTCCTAACTTCATAATTGCCAAGCTTCTGTCTAGCCCAGGCCTGTCCTTCATCCTTGGATTCCCGTTTCAGTGACCTGTGCGGCTGCTCAGTACCTGATGATAGCACAACCCCCGCCAGCCTTGGATGTTTCCTTGCCTCTTACCCTCTTCCATGCAGTCATCTCTGTAAATGACAGGCCGTTTTTTTTCTTTCTAGTTACTTAAGCCTAAAAGATTATCTCTACTCATTATCTCATACACTGATTGCAGGTGAGCAAATTGTCCCTATAAAGGGCCACTGATCAGTATGTATCTCTGGCCTGGCACGTCAGGAGGTCACAACGGCTTGTCTCTGCCCCATAGCTCAAAACCAACTCCGGATGGTGTGTAAGCAAGCACATGACTACATCTTAGTAAGATTGCTTAGAAAACAGGTAGGTGGTATGGGTGTAGCTCTTCGTCCATGAGCATCTTAGAGCCAGACTGGACTCTCTCCACCTCTTTTGGCCTCATTGCTGCCCTGGCCCAAGACCTGGCAACTCTTGCTTGGATAACTGCCTTGATCTCTCCTGCCACAGGCCTCCCTCACACATGAGTGTGCCGTTGTCAACAGCAACCTCATTTTGTTACCACAGCAGAAAGACAGGCGCTGCTCTGAGCACCGAGTTGTGGCGGTGCCCCTGTGCTGGGAAGACCTGACTGTGTCATGCCATTGCCATTATTCGTAATCACAGACAAGTGCATGTCATTAGCTATGGTTTGGCAGACTGGAAAAACAAATTTCTACAATTAAACAAACAAGTAAAAGAAACAAATGCAAAACCCTCCACAAGGCAGGTTGCATCAGCTCTGTGCTTAGAACCCTCCGGTGGCTCCCTGCCTCCCTCCAAATGTGAGCCAGAGGGCTCCCACACTGCGGGCTGTTTGTGATGTGCCTTTGCTGCTCTTAGGGGCCTCCAGGCAAACTGTGCCGGCTTCCCTTTGCTCCCCAGCAGTGAGGTCTGCTCCTAATTTGGAGCATTTCTGTTGACCATTTTGCCTTCAATGCTAGTGTCCTAGATTGGGAGCTCACTTGGCTTTCTAGCTCAGTGCTTGTTCAAAGAGCTGCCTTCTCTGAAACACTGCCCACTGTGCTGCTATCCGGCTGACATTGTCTTCAGCTGCTATGCCAGCTGCTGGGTATGTGTGGGAGGATAGATAAGCTCCATGGTGGCCCCAATTTGTGTCTGTTTTGTTCATTGCTCTGTTGTCAGTACCTTCACAGTACCTGGTACAAGATCTTCTCAGTCTTACTAAGTAAGATAGGTTGAGTTAAGACATGACTCACCAGAGAAAATAGCCAAAACACATGGGCATGGGTAGTTTAAAGGAATTTCAAAATGATTGGCTGCTGTGCATTAGATACCACAAGGGAAAAGATCCCTTGTGCTTGTGCTCTGGCCTCCCAGGAGTTAGACATGGGGCCAGTGGGTGGGTTTTCACCTTTTCAGTGAGAAACAAAGACCACCATCTGGTTGGGTGGGAGACAGCTCAGTGTGCACTAAGCCTGGCTCCCTCCCCAGTCAATTGTACTGCCCTCCAGTCTAGTGGGAGGCAGAGGAGCCAAGATGGAGCGATCTCAACTAGGGACACAGGCTTCACAGGGCAGCACGGGGGTATAGATGATGAAGAGGTAGCAGTTAGCACTGTGCTGGTCCCCCAGTTCCCTGATCCCCTGGTCCTGAACACAGAGCCTCACATAGCACCTTCCTTGGGTTCGTGGCCCGGGGTTTTCAGTTAGAGAGAGAGAGAGAGAGAGAGAGAGAGAGAGAGAGAATAAGAGAGAGAGTGTGTGTGAGCATTTCACACAACTGTCTATCTGCAAATTCTGCCTTGGACCATTGTGGCTTTCCCCTCACTGTAGTGCCTGCCCTATCTACCCAAGAGTATACTTTTACCTTGCTTTTCCCTCTGCAAGTTCACTGTGCAGAGCATTTCTGTCTTCACTTTTACTTTTTCAAATAAACTTTGCCACTTCTTTGCACCTGACAATCTGGTGTGTGTGTGTGTAGTAACCAGGATCGAACTCAGGACCTGGTACTTTCCAGGCAGATGCTGTGCTGCTGAGTTGTATTCCCATCCAATCCTAACAGTCTAGAACAACAACAGCTTATCTAGTACTGCAACATGGTTTGGATTCAGTACAAACTGAGAGGTGGCAGGAGATATTACATGATGGTACTTTAAATTATGAGACTACTCTTCAGTTACAGCATTTCTGTTTAAACATACAAGGTAGAACAAAATCCCTTATGTGCAGACAAAAGAAATGAAGTCTACGTTGCTGAAGATGTTAGTGAATATAGCTGTTAAGGAAAATGATAATGTCACAGAGGTTCCTTGTCTACAGTGTCCCCTGCCTAAGTCTTATGTTTGGAAGGTGATTGATGATCATGGGGGTGCTGTGGTCATCGATGAATGATAGAAGAATCGCCCAGGGGAGAATGTGGGTCCCTGGGGGTTTTGGAGGTCTGTCTCCTTCCCCGACTCCTCCATTCTCTCTGCTTCCTTCTGCCGTGGGTTGCACAGACGCCTGCTGCCACCTTCATGCAGTACCATTTCTGCTGTAGAGCCAGCCACCATGGACTGAACCATTTGAAAAATAAACCTCTCCTTTAAGTAAGGGATGTTAGGAATTTTGTTGCAGCAAGAAAGTGAATAATACACTTGGCAAACTAAAAATAGATTTCCATGTGATTAAGTACTTGCCCATCTGGGTACAGATGCAGTTAGCACTGTGCATGTGGCTCCAGTGTGGATACAGGCTAAGTGTCTGTCATTAGATGAATAAGGATGCGGCCTGCATGCCCAGAGGCAGATGCACCTGGATGGTGTTGTAAGCCAGGCACCAAAAGACGGATTCTGCAATCTGTCACTCTCATATGGAATCCACACAATATGGGAGTGATGGCTAGAGGGAATGGTGCTCACCATAGGTGGGAACGGACAGGGCCCAAAGGGGCACACATTTCAGCTAAACAGGGGAAGTGAGCATTAGTCATCTGCCCAGAATGATGACTATCATAAATAATTGTATATATTTAAAAAAATTTTTTTTTGTGTGTTTTTGAGACAGGGTATGTCTGTACGCAGTTCGGATTGGCCTTGGACTCACTTTGTATCCTAGCCCAGTCTCCGAACTCCCCGTGATCCTCTTGCCTCAGCCCCCCAAGTGCTGGGATTACAGACCTGTGCCACCACAAACCTGGATCTAAAAATCTGCCTTTTTAATTAAAAAAAAAAAGATTCTTTTGAAAACAGGAAAATCTTTCCATATATCAGTGCAATTGTTATTTGTATTTCTCTAACTTGTTAAGTTTTATCTGTTCTGTATTTTAGCTGTAGCCAGTGACTTATGCAACGCTGTGAATTTACGTTGTCTTTAATGAATATTTCCTTAAAGCATCTTGTGGCCGGGCGTGGTGGCGCATGCCTGTAATCCCAGCACTTGGGAGGCTGAGGCAGGAGGATTGTCGTGAGTTCGAGACCAGCCTGAGCTACAAAGTGAGCTTAAGGCCAGCCTGAACTGCATAGTGAGACCCTGTCTCAAAAAGACAAAAAAAAAAAAAAAAAAAAAAAAAAAAAAAAAAAGCATCTTGTGTTAGTTTCTGCCCTAGGCCAGGTGCTTAGTGAGAGCAAACAAGCAAAAGCCTGTGTGACCTGCTAGGTGCCTCTCACCGGACACTGCGAGGGCTGGACGGCACTTGGAGTGCGAGTTTTTGGGAGGGGGGAGTTCTAAAGGTAGTCACTGTAGGCCCACGAAGGGACTGTGAATAAAGCACAGAGCGAGACCGGGGGAGGGCTGGCCAATCACTCAGTGAATTAAAGTGCCTGTTTGGGCAGACGCAGGGCCGAGGGTTCAACCCTGGGCCTATCATTCTGCTGCCCTCCCATGTGGTAATGGAGCCTGGGCGTGGTGACACCCGCTTGTAATCCCAGCACTTGGGAGGCTTTAAACAGGAGGATCACTAGGAGTCTTATCTACTACATAGTGAGACCCTGTAGACCTTGTCCTAAATACAAAAAAAAATGGGGCTAAGTGTATAAATAAAGAAAGCAGATGGGGAAGCCCTGGGGCAAAAAGGGGCTTGGGACAGCAGTCATTTTAGTTTCCTTCTCCAGCTTGAGTCTGTCCTGCTCTGTACTGGGAACTGAACTCAGGCTGGCATACTGAGCTACATCTCTGTGCCCTGCTGATTGACTGATTGAGGTACTATTGGTAAAAAACCAGAGCATTTAGCATTGAGCTACCTCCTTAGGTCTTTTTTTGAGGCTAGGTCTTGCTAAGTTTACCCAGGCTGGATTTGAACTTGTGATTGACCATCCTGCCTATGCCTCCCAGAGTGCTGAGATGGTGAACATGTACCAGCATGTCCAGCTCTCAATTTGAGCCTAATGAACATCATTCTTGCTTAGTAGGAATTTCAATAAGTCATAGCCATTCCTTTATAGTAAATTAACTGTGGCTAAGAAAGCTATCAGTGACAATGAAATAGTAACCTTTTGTTCTGTCATTGATTTATTTATTTTATTTATTTATATATTTATTTTTGTACCGGGGATAAAACTCAGGACCAGGCAGGGGCTTATGCTGCTGAGCTGTCTCCCTGGTTGCGTAAAAAGTCCTTTTCTTTCCCTTCCCTCTGCTTGATTCACAGTGTGGGAAAGGGAGGTTTGGGTGAGCTAACAGCTGGTTGGAGGCTGGGTGTGTAATTCTGTGAAAGCAGGAAAAGAATTGGCCCAGTCTTAGCCATTCAGGAGGCAGGAGAATTGCAAATTTAGGCAACTGAGCAAAACTGTCTCAAAATAAAATTGAAAAAATAAAGCTGGGATGTGGCTCAGTGGTAGTATCACTGCCTTGCATATATGAGGGCCTACAGGATCCCAGGAACACCCGCCAAAAAAAAAAAGCCATCTGGTTAGAGGCACTAGAGGCAGAGATCAGGAAAAAGATCTAAGATCCCATCCTGCATCAGGGCGCTGGAGAAGCTGCTAGCAGTGGAGTCCCCTCCTAGAGGCTTAGGCCCTGGCATTCATATGTGCATTGACCTTCCCCACGGATAGGGGCATCCTCTACAAGGCCTTGTGGCTGCTGAAGGAAGGGTGCCATTAGTGTGGGGCTGTAGCAATGTGCAGATTACTTTGTGCATCCGGACAAAGTGCTGCTGCCTTACCCGTGAGAGGCAGGTCCTGTTGGGAATCACCATCCTCTCCCCCTCCTTCCTTCCTTCTCTTAAGCTGTGTCTGTTGCAGTGCTACTTTCATTCCCTTGCTCTCCTTGCTCTTTTTTTTTTTTTCTGCAGTACCAGGGATTGAACTCAGGACCCTGTGCTTGCCAGACAAGCACTTAATCTACAGAGAGCCTTCTGCACCACTTGTTTCTGGTCCTTAGGCCTATCCCTCACGTGCTTCCCAGCCTGTCTTGACTCTGTTTCCAGCTGGAGCCTCAGGCTTTCAGGGTCCTCTAGCTGGGCTCTACCTTCTTGGAAGGCAGCTATGCTCACCACTATACCACCAACGCAGGCATGGGCTCTACCTTCTTCATGTCACTGGTTGTCCTGATTTTCAGAGCATTTTCTCTATTCCTTGCCCAGTCGTTCTTCTCCTTTAGAGGTCCTGTGATCTGTAGAGGTTGTGCCACAAAAATCATCCTTAGTTTTCTGTGCATTTATCTTGTTATCCTGCCTTGACTGAAAATGTTGGGGTGGGAAAGAAAGAAATTACCTTCTGTTTCTCTTTTGTCTGATTGAGGGTGTAGTCAGCCTCCAGGAAGTAGGTCACATTGGCTTGGGAGTGTGGAAAAATTGCTGCTCATCTTTTCCTTCTCCTGATTGAAGTTTAAAGCAAGTGAATTTTAGAAGAAAACCTCGTGGATTTTTTTTTTTTTTCTGTTTTGTTTTGCTTTTTTGCTGGGTTCAGGGTACAAGCTGGAAAGAAGATAAAAGATGCAAAGGCAAGAAAGTAGTTTATATAGCCCAGGTAAACTCATGGCCAGCCTCTTGTCTCAGCCTGCTGAGAGCTGGGATTATACGCATTTGCCACGATGGCAAGTCAATATTGAGACATAGTTTTGCTGTGTAGTCCAGGCTGGCCTTGGACTCCTGGGCAATCCTCCTGCCTCCTGAATGACAGGCCTACAAGCATGTACCACCATGCCTGGCTCAATGTTTAGTTTTGTGTTATGAACAACATAGTTAACAACAACAACGGCAACAACAAAAAGCACAGTTTTTAACTTCAGTAGAATTAGAAGGGGGTGGAGATTTTTCTGCTTTGGCTCCATCACTGTACAGAAACTGAGGCACCCAGAATTTAAATGATTAAAGTCTCAAGAGTTCATTAATAGTATTCATTTAATGCCATAACCATAAGTTTTTCAAGTGTCCCCAAACCCCTGTTGTGCTTAGCACATAATCAATTCAGTACCTACTGTGAAGTGCAGTCTGTACAGTGTGGCTTTTGGAGGTGGGGTGGATTAGGGAGAGCGGCCTTGGACCTGGTGGTAAGCACTGTGTGACTGTCATTTGGGAACGGAGTCCAACCATGTACACGTTTCTTGTCAGACCACCTTAGATTAGACCTTAGGTGTCCCCCAAAGTCCATTGCTAATGGCTTGGCTGCCACCCTGTAGCACTCTGGGGAAGTGGAGCAACCTTTAGGGGGTGGAGCCTAGGGAAAAGAAGTGGCGGTACCCTTGAAGGAGTGTTAGGGCTCAACCCCTGAAGAAGGCTTCACTGTTTGTTCCCAGCTCACCCCATAGCACTCTGTTCACCACAGGCCCAGAAAAAAGCATGGACTGTACCCTTTGAAAGCATGAACCAAGATAAATCTTAGAGCAGCCATAATCAGGAAGTCAAATAGTAGCAAGTGCTGGTAAGGATGCAGGGAAAAGGGACCCTTCTAACATTGCTCGTGAGTGTGTGAACTAGTATAGCCACTGTGGAGATTGCTATGGAGAATTCTCACAAAAAACTAAAACTAGGGGTTCCATCCAACCCAGCTGTTCCTTGCCCGTAGGTATCTTTGTACCTGTTTTTCTATCAGCACAGTTCATAATAGCTAAATCTTGGAGCTCACCATAAATTCTATGATGGCAAGGACCATGCTGGTTTCTAAATTTTCCTCAAATCTTCAAGTTATAAATTGAAACCTATTTAGAGAGTGCTTAGTTGATTGTATTTGTACTTTTCAACATTTTATTATGAAAATGTCAAATCTATAGCAAGGTTGAAAGAATATTGTGATGAACACTTCTATGTCATTGAGAGTCACATCACCTTTTTTAAAAAATGTATTTGGTACAGGGTCTCACTGTACAGCTTGGACTCAGTGATTCTCCCACTTTCAGCCTCCCCAGTGCTGGAATTACAGGCATACACCACCACACCCCGTCTTGATGGCCAGCTAGAATGCCTAGGGGTGGTGCCAGTGCAGCATATGGTGCCATCGATTAAACCCCATTCCTTGCGTTTGCCTAAGCATGTGCTTAGTCTGCTGAGCTGTCTCCCTGGCCCCCATCACCTCCTTTTTATGGTTAATTGCACATTTATTTATGTACCTCATTTGGGGTTTATATCAAAGATAGTTGTAGGTTATCAGGGAGCAGAGTTTTAACTTTGGAAAGCTGAGGAGAGGTCTCCTTTAGGCATCGAATGTCACTGTTACTGCCTTCACATGGCAACAGATCATGCTTTTTTGTTATTTTGTTACAATTTTAAAATGATTACAGCCTTGAACATCATCCACAGGACTTCCTGGCTTACAGGTATCATGATGGCATTGCTGCCACGGCTTTGCCGCCATCCTGGGTTTCACCACTCTGCCCTCTGTCTAGGGGTTGCACACCGAAGCCAGAGCAGCGAGGGAGTCAGCTCTCTGAGCAGCTCGCCCTCCAACAGCCTAGAGACGCAGTCCCAGTCCCTGTCGCGCTCCCAGAGCATGGATATCGATGGCGTCTCCTGTGAGAAAAGGTAAGAGAAGCCAGCGCCCTGAGGAAAAGGAAGGGACCTGCTGGCTCTCATTTCTAGCCTGCAGTCTGAAATGCCCATTTGAGACCTGTGCCAGTCTGTAGTAAGCTACAGCCCAATTCTTAAGCTGAAAAGCCCTCCCATCACTCTGAAGTAAGCTTTATGTGTGTTTTGGTAGTACATACCTTATGAATAGCCAAGCAGTGTGGCACCCCTGTCATCTCACCACTGAAGAGACTGAGGCAGGGGGATCCCCACATGTTTGAAGCCAGCCTAGGCTACATAGTGGGACCCTTTCTCAAGATGGGACAAAAAATGTCACATATAAAATGATAGTATGTGTGGGTTTTTCAAGTCTTTCCAGCGTCTTTACTTTGTAATTACAAAGTGAGCAAACATACATGAGTCCCTAAAAGTTTTCTCACAGTTTTACTAATCCCTGAAATGTTAAATTTTGGAAAATTCCAGGTAGAGGATGTGCTCAACATTTTGTTTTAAAGTGAGAGTAAGGAAATGACTACCTGGGAAAAATGTATAAATTCCCACTTAATGTGGGAAGGGCTTACGTTGCTTATGGCTTTTGATCTATTGGATTCATTTTCCCATAGCATTTCCCATTTATATACCACATGGATTGCCTTTTGACTATCTTAGGAATTTATCTTTCTCCCTCCACAGGATAGAAGCACTGTAAGGCAGGAATCTTTTTAGTCCTTTACACAGCAGTGTCTGCTACACCAAGAGCAGTGCCTGCATAGAATAGCACTCAGTGCTACTTATTATTGAAGCAGAGACTCCTGTGAAAAATTAGAATATGTACAATACATGTAAATTTGAAATCTTGGGGATAAATCATAATTCTAGGAGAATATTATCCTCACCAAAATTAACTCAGGAGGCAAGAGAGAAATCAAGCAAGCAAAACCCATGAGACACATTGCATTTAAAATTTTCTTTTCCAATATACAGATTTTCCCCCAAGATAATTAAAAGCATAGAGAACATTTGAACTCAGTTTATGAGGCTAATGTGACCTTAATATTAAACTCAGACAAGACTAATATTAAGGAAGAAAATTACATTTTATGCATGTATGTATGTATGTATGCATGTATTTAGTACAGGCCCTACAGTTTCTCACTATACACATAGGACTCATTGTCATCCTCTTGTTTTCAGCCTCCCAAGCGCTAGAGCTGAGATTACAGGCGTGAACCACCAACCTAGTCTTACTCACCATCTCAGTGTGTCTTGGGGGCAGGGCCAGCTCAGCACGCCAGGGATTGAATCCTGGTTCCTGGGCCTGCCTAAACAGGCGCTTTAATCCACTGAGCTGTCTGGCCAGCCCATACATTTTGGTTCTTTTTTTTTTTCCTTTGGGTGGTACTGGGGATTGAATTCAGGACCTTGTGCTTGCCAGGCAAGTGCTTATTCTACTGAGCTGTCTCCCTAGCCCAGGCCATACATTTTAGTCATACTCTCAAACTGTAAAATATTGACAAATCAAACACTGAAAATATATAAATACATGAGAGCCAGGCTGGTTAGATGTCAATACTGGGGTTGGCATGCAAGTGATTAAAAAGGGTCATGGGGCTTAGGGGTTGTATGCTAATGTTCCAGTTACTGATTTGGGTGCTGACTATATTTGTATGTTTTTTTGCCATAATTTATTCAGCCAGACACATTCATGTGCATGTTTCTGGGCACTTATTTCAATGATAAGTTTACTTAAAAATAGTATAATAGAAATATACTGTGCCGGGCGTGGTGGCGCATGCTTGTAATCCCAGCACTCGGGAGGCTGAGGCAGGAGGATTGTTGTGAGTTCGAGACCAGCCTGAGCTACAAAGTGAGCTTAAAGCCAGCCTGAACTGCATAGCGAGACCCTGTCTCAAAAAGACAAAAAAAAAAAAAAAAAAAAAAAAAAAAAAAAAAAAAAAAAAAAAAAAAAAAAA